>JAGGAU010000069.1:0-50795 GCA_017657275.1 Termitomyces sp. T108 | reverse complement strand
AGCCTTGATGAGTCATATGCATGGACCTTACTCAGCATCGATTATTGTTAGTCATACTCCATTACATACCAGGGCCCAATTAGTAAACAGTATTAGTAATAACACAGCCACCGATGTAGTATATATAGGCAGCCTGTGGATAGAATATCCCCAGGCTGAACAATAGCAGTGTTCTTCTGGCCTATCCACCGAATCGACTGTAAGCTCTCTAGCGACGTCCAACCCTCTGCCTAGCTCAGCTTGCCCCTTGCCCGACTCTTGCTTGCCTCTGTGCCCGCCTGACTCTTGCTTGACGCTTGCATTGCTGGCTCTGTGGAAGGAGTTCCGCAGACGTTTAGCCTTGCCCTTACAGTAGTGTTGATATTGCTATTCCCCAGTCTCTAGTTTTTCTAGCCATTGTTCCAAGTCCTATTTCCATTATCCTATCTCTGTTTCCTCTCTACCTCGTACTCGACTCAACTCACTCTCTTCTTATCTTATCTCTCATCTCATCTCACCTCAATTCATCTGCTTTTCATCTCCAGTCTCCTCCTATCTCTAAGTTCCTCTGCCGTCTATCTCTCTAAGTTTCCCTCTGTTTTCATCCTTCTCCCTTCTCTGTCTCGCCTCTCGTCTATTCCCTCCTCAAGTCTCGACTCTTTCACCCTCCCCCGCCTTTCTCCAGCCCCGGGACTTCGTGAGCCCCGCGCCTGAGCCCCAGCCCTATACACACTACACACTTGCGTCTGGGACTTACACCAAGCCCCGGAGCTCATCCCTGGACCCCGGAGTTTCCCCCGCAGTCTCCTGGACCACTCTCGACCCCCCTAACTTCACCCTCATCCCCTCAGTCCTGGTCCGTACTGCCGCGCCTGCCCTCCGGTTGTGCGTGTAGACTTTGTGCGCGCCAAGTAAGGATTTGCCCAGTGGTCTGAGCCCCCGTGGTCAGCGGAACCTAACAAATGGTGATTTATATGTCAGGACCGTAGTGTGGCCAGTGACTGTTTGAACAGTGAGACTGTCAGGTTCTGCTGACCACGGGGGCTCAGACCACTGGGTGAATTCTTACTTGGCGCATGTGAAGTCTACACGCACAGCTGAAGGGCAGGCGCGGCGGTACGGACCGGAACTGAAGGGCAAGGGTGAGGGCAGAGGGACTGAGACTGGTCCAGGAGACTGTCGAGGGAGCTCCGGGGTCCAGGGACGAGTTCCGGGGCTTGGTGTAAGTCCCGGAAGCGAGTGTGAGGAGGGTCGGGGTTCAGGCGTGGGACCTGCTAAGTCCCAGGGCTGGAGAAAGATGGGGAAAGGGCAAAGGAGTCAAGACTTGAGGAGAGAAGAGACAGGAGGCGAGATGGAGAAGAGAGAAGGAGGGAAACGGAAAGAAACTTAGAGAGATAGATGGCAGAGGAACTTAGAGAGAGAAGGAGACTAGAGATGGAAAGCAGATAGATTGAGATGAGATGAGATGAGTGATAAGATAAGGAAGAAACAAGTTGAGTCAAGTAGGAGATATGGAAGAAACGGGGATGTGGTAAGAGAAATAGAGTAGAACGGTAGCTGGGCAAACTAGAGACTGGGATGGGCAATATCAACACTAAAGTACCAGATACTATACTACGGCTTATATACTAGGGGGTGGGCATGCTCCGGGGTTCAGGCCTGGGCTCCATGGCGAGTCATGGGGCAGGGGACCTTGTTGGAGTCCAGGGTTTGTGCAAGGCATGCCGAGGCTCTTGCTGAAGCCCAGGGACCATGCAAGGTCATGCGGCGGATGTCAGTGGTGTAAAGGAACTCACAAAGGAGAGGCCTTGCTTTGGGAGCATGGGAGGTATGGACAATGTGGGGAGGCGAGGTGTCGACCAAAAAGGAGGCGTAGGGTGTGGGGTTCGGGCTGGGTGATGCGTGTCGTGCATGATGGTTGCCGGATTGGGAAGGGAGGGTGTCGGGGTCTGCCGGTGATGGGCTGGGGATTGCCGGGTGAGCGTTGACAGTGACAGCCATTGGCTGGGGGTTGCTGGAGCAGGCACTGATGGCGGCGTAGGTGTCCGGGGTTTGCTGGGGTCGGCGCTGATGTGGCGTGCACGGGCAGTGATGGGTGTTGATGGCCGCTGATGTGCTGATGGCCGCTGGAGGGGGGGCCGGTCTGGGCCTGGGGTTTAGCCCAGTGAGGTTGAGGGTACTGGGGCCGGGGCTGGGTACTGGCAGTGGTGGCGGATCGTGACAGAGACAAAGGAAGAGAAAACAGGGACGCAGTAGGGGGGAATGATTTAGGTGGCCATGGTGCGCTTACCAACAAAGAAGGGGGCCGACAGATTCTCCAGGATAGTAATATTGGAAACCACATATACAATTTGGAAACTAAGGTGCACCTGGAGAATAGAAAAGGAGGTGGACCCAGATAAAGCCCTGAAGGAACAGGAGATAAAAAACAAGGTCAAGGCTGCCATAGCCCGAAACATCAAACTAGACTGCCTGGCTACGGACGTAAGATGGTTTGGTAGGAAAGCTACAGATGCCAGGGTAGTGAAGGATACACATCCTGCCGGACAATAGAGACCCTATCAAGTCATGGAGAATGTTAACCAAGGTTTTAGTGGGTATTGGGTAACCAATAGACCCTGAGCCCCACACAGTGTGCGTAAAGGCATTTCCAATGGTGTGGCTCCAGACTTCGAAATGAAAAGGTGGGGAGACCCACATATCCCAGGGTATAGGCATTGACCATTGTGAATAACCTACACTCCTACAGTGATACCACAAAAAAAAAAAGATAACTGTCAACATGATCTCTCTTCAGTTGGATTGCAGGATTGCAATTCGAAACCACGCTCGAGGACCGTCGTCAAACTGATGTTGAGAACTGCTTGTGAGCAGGTCTCCGCACAATCATAAAAAGTGAACAGAGTGAACTGAACAGTGAATTGAGCACTCCTATATGTCTTACATCAGATCTTCATGTTGAGAGACAGCTCATTTCTCCCTGTGTGCTAAGTGGACAGAAGTAACTGTATCATGTGTGAATTCAGGAAGGTGAGTGTGTACTCCACCACTCTGTCAATATCAGTTCCTTTAATGCATGCAGGAATATACTTGAAACTGTCTTTCTATCTATTGTGACTTTTTGGATCAGAAGGAGAATATCTATTTTTCGCAACTGCTCAGCAGTGGAAGACCGGACCTGTTATCTTACAATGGCCCGAAGCGAAAATCTTATTCATGAGTATGAACTTTGCCCTCTGTTGTGAATCAAGCTTTTCTTTCTATTTGTTGTAGACCTCGGTCGCAAGATCTTCGAAAAAGGTTGCGTATTGGTTCATCATCTTAGTCGCAAACAAGGAGTGGAAGGTACAGTGCAGCAAGACTTCAGTCTGTTAAAAGAGTTGAACGATGAGAACCAGGAGTGGTTTGAGTACCACAGAACAATATATATATATTCACGATGGAAGAGGAAAATTAGACTTATGCAGAATATTTACATGAAAATGGAGGATCGGTGGTCATTGTGGACATCTACAAACAAAGTAGAGCCATAAATTATCCCTATACTATCGAAAAAAACGACAATGTCAGGAGATCGTTGAGACGAGAACACCTTGGATCGAAAAGTTGAAACTCCACTTGGACCCAGACCCTCCACCACAATCAATACCGAGCCGAGAGAATCATGCACATTTTTTCGTAGAGTGGTTATGGTGCATATGTACAGGCTGTTGCACAGACATATATGTTTCGTCAAATGGTTAATCACATGGAAGTGTTGTTGTACTCGCACCATCTCTGAATCAGTTCTAGGTGATTGGCGCCATGAACCCTCCAGAGGATACCGGGCTCGCTGACCCAATCGACGTTGCTAGTGTCCTTCTCTTATCCTCCCACGTCTTGAGTGCCTTCAAAAGCTGTACGATCTTATCGCGTTTCCCCTGGCGAACGTCGTTAATGCTCACGCTCCCCATTTTGACGTCGTTGTCTAGGAGAAAGTCGAACAGCTGGAAAAGTCCATCGAGTTTATCGTCTGTTGGGCTCTGTGGAAACGCGGAGTCGAGCACGGGAGGAGAGACCGGTTTGCCTTTAATGGATTCGGCGATGCGTAGAAGATGAATCCCACCGCAGATAGAACCAGTTGGCTCCTTTATCTGAAGTGAGCGAGGGAGATGAGAGTTGGCCCATTCGATGAGGACAGACTCCTCTGCTGATATTGAGACAAGCTACGAGAGATCATTCAGATGATTACATAACAGGTAAAATGATAAGCATACAGTGTGATTGGCACTGGTCCTCCTTAATTCCCTCGAAGGCCTCACAGGTGCAGGCAATCCCTGCTGCGGGGCCGAAGATACAAGAGCCACCTCCTGTTGTATTGTGGACGACGATTCATGTATAACACGTTCATCAGCCCCCTCTTCGGTTGACGGAAGGCCCATCAAAACCCGTGCGTCTCTCGTTGAAAGCTGATTTGTGTTTTCCCGGCGCAATGCCTTTTGCGTAGCGGCTCGAGCACCAGGTGAGGGGGGTCTAGGTGCGGGGTTCATCGCCTGTGCCACCATCAGAGGAATGGTAGGTATATTGCAGGACGAGATGACGGGCTCTGAAGATGTATAACAGTGTTTGAGGGAAAGATTAACAAAGAAAAAACATACTCGTGTAATCCCGCCCAATCGTAGCTTTCATTATCGCCTTCATCCAATCTCGGATCGTCGACTTCTCATCTGAACTAAAGTAATGAGTTTTATCATGCTCATGATCAATCCTGAACCCATATCGTCCAGGATTCACGTTCTCATCAACGGTAACCTTATACCCAAGAATATTCACATATCCCTTAATCTTCGTCTCCTGGAAAACCCCAGAAATGATAAGATTAGCATTAGAAGCGTCAAGAAAGCGTTAGTGACGTACCACGGTACTATTGCTCCTCAAACAATATAAATCGGGTCCCTTGAGTACGAAGTACCTCAACTTCCAAGTATTATACCTATCCCCTTTCTTCCTCATCCACCCTTTATGATCCGCTTCGCCAATCTGCTCCAATATACTTGATCCCTGCTTGATCGAGTTCACAGGAAGGTTCACTGGCGGCGCAGGCGCAGATGATGTACGCTTTCTGAGTAACGCCGGGTCTCGAGGTTCTTTTCCGAGGCTCTTTGGTTTCGGTGTGCTGGCCTTGGGCGTGACGGCACCGGAGGACGTTGTAGGACGTTCTTTTTCCTTGTGGCGTTGGGAAGTAGACGCTCCGTCAGAGACTCTGCGTGAATTACTCGAAAGTCCGAAGAAAAAGAGTGGGGAATGGTCCGAACTCGCTTCATCAATCGCTCTATTGACTTGTATCAGGTTCAAAAACACCGAAAGAGAAATGAGAAACAAACTTGGGATACTTTGGCGGGGGCTTTCTCCCTTTTCCCAATGTCCCTCCGAACGTACTCCCGAAGATGCTCAATCGATCCCCAGTACCCTTCCCCATTGTGCTATCACCACTCTTCTTCGACTTCTTCTCCTTTTCCTTCCCTTTATCTTCCCCTTTCCCAATTTCGGGCACGGTTGGCGATGTCCCGACGCTGAAGGAGCCTTTTACGCTGATTGAACCGTCCCTCGAATGTCGAGAGGAAGAATCAAGTTTCGAGCTGTTGTTGGAGTCGTACGAGCGCCCAAATAGGCGGCGGCGCATACTCCCCGCAGGTTGTGATTCGCCCTGTGAAGCTAGCTGTAAGGGCGATGAGGCATGGAAAGTCAATGCGACTGACTTCACTAGCGGGTCCCCGATCCTCCTCTTCCTGAATATCCGATACGGCGGTTGTCTTTAACATCCCATCACTCGGCGAGAGCACCATGCTGGCGGGAGATCCCTTTAAAAATACATATTAGCACTATACTCCCTCATGGAAAGTCAGAATATCACATTGGACTTCCCGCTCCTAACCGCCATAGCAGGCGCCGACGCTGACATTCCCATGCCCACTGGCTCAAGGTTTTGTCCCTGCGCCTGCTTACCCGGCGGCACATGGTACATCGGTTCCGGACTCTCGACATATCCCGCATTGCCGTTACCATACGCCATAGAACTCCCCTGCACCGGCGCGTAATTATACCCCTGACCCACACCAACTACACCAATTGAACCCGAACCAGGGAACGAACGGGTTGAATATGCCTGACTCTGTGTTCTTGAATGCCCTTGTCCATGTACCTGTCCATGTCCAGATGCACCCTGCGAATGCGTAGTACTAAATGGCGAATGCGGCGCAATCAACGATGGGGATCGCTGCAAGGATACCGAGCCCGGACTTCCACCTACAGCGCCTGATTCAGAATAGATGAAGGAAGAGGGTCGACGAAGGTCAGTGATAGCGTTTGCGATGCGCATACGTTTGCCGAATGCCATTATGCCTAGTTCGGTCTTCAGGAGATTGACATCGAGTTCGAGGAGGACGTCGCCTGTTATTTCTTGTTCTGTGAAAACGAGAGGTTAACCAACCCTTGATCAGATATAGATGAGGAGCGTACCAGTGAACTTCTCACACACATCCTGATCGAACCCTCGTCCTTTAAGCCACCCAACGACTTCACCGACGTCCCATTCTGATGGATCCTTTTTCTCTTTTTCCACTCCCTTGACAACATCTTTTAAAGCGTCGACCTCATCTTCGACGAGCGTCGTGCGAACCGACGAAGTCTGAACTTGCGATTGGGACAAACCCGAGCTTGAGAGACAGACGGATGTACTAGATGCGGTGCTGTCATGCTTAGAATGTTCTGCGGGAGTCGACGAGTTGGGAGAAGGACGGGTGATGATGGACTCGCGGAATCGCTCCCGATCGCTTGCTTTGTTATCGCTATTCCTCTTCGATTCCGCTCGGTTTTGAAGCTCCAGCGGAGAGGATGAAGAAAGCGGGTGCGACACAGGGAATGACGCCTGTGTCGCCGTAGCAGTCGTCGATTCATAGTTCAGCTGCTCCGATTCAGGCATGTCCTTCTCCTGTGCCGTCGTCCCCGTCTCGACCGATAAACTATCCTTCGTTATCATCTCCTGCTGCTCCTCTAACGCAGGCGATCGCTCCGAAGCACCTACATCTCCCTCATCTTCCTCCAGTATATGGGTATGCTCCCTCGTCGACTCTTCCTCACCCTCACTCTCATCACTCATTTCAACTTCAATCGGCGGCGCTACGCGATTCGAAGCGCCATTCATCATGGCCTCAAACTTCTCGGCCTCCTCCACAGCCCTCTTCGCGCGTTCCGCAAGCTTCGTACGAGCACCCTTATGCCAAGTCTCCCCATCAGCAGTGCTCGTTCCAGCATCAACGTCGGACATATCATAATCGGTGTCGGTCTCCCCTTCGGTGACATCGCCCCTCGAGCTAGCAAAACTGAAGCTCCGCTCCTCATCGCCTGCAACATTGGACCGCCCAAGCTGCTCTATGGCTTTCTGGACGTCCGTCATGGTGGCTTTCATGACTGCTTCACCGCTTGAGGTGGTGCGTTGGTGCGACGACGTGGACGCTGACATCTCATGTTCGTTCTCGAACTCATGTTCTGTGTCCTGCTGCCTTTTGAGAAAGATGGCAGAAGCGTGTGATTGGGGCACAGGTAAGACAATGTTGGAAGAAGGTGTGGCAGAGAGTTCTAAATCTTCCGCCTCGAGATCCTGGAGGATTGTATGGGAATTGGTAACACTGGGTGGAACTTCCGTGTTTGTTGAGGATATAAGCGGTGCAATAGACTCAGGCGGGGTATTTGTGGTATAACTCTGTGGAAATAGACCGACTTGACCTGCAAGATTGCGACCCTATTGGAATGAATCGAGTATGAATAGACGTGCGGAGAGTTGAAGATAAGTCATCAAACATACTTGCCACCACCCATCGCCATATTGCTCGTCTTTCTCGATGACCTCTATACGTTCTCCAGCATAAAAAGGCACTTCGTCCTCATGTTCGGGAACAAAGCTATGCAGCGCATACACATATTCAGGCATGGTTCATCAGTAGCCCAGACGTCGACGCGAAACAAGCACTGGATGCATGATGACTCAGCAGAAACCATTCGACTTCGAATATCTTATCTGATAAGTACTCGTTTCAGTACAACAGTTCAAAAATGTGATTGTTACGGAACTGTATGTATAAAACCAGGAGTCTGAATAATGTGGTTGATTACTGATTCCACTAGGCCCTCTTATATATTTCGAAAGTCCGAGAACCTTGAGGAGCGAGGGAAAAATTTGTACATACATATTATTTTGACCATAAAAATTCAAAATGGCAAAGTTTGTTTCGCACAAACTGCAACAGGATAGAATTTCCAGGGAAAACAGTGTCACCTGTAATCTTTGCCTGAACTAAACTCGATCACTCCTGACGCTTGAACTTCTTGCCTCCACGCCTTGTAGGCTTTTTTTCTACCATCTCTGCCTTGCGTTTCTGTCCCTGCACAGCACTAGGGAAAGCTTTCACACTGACAGTTGATGCGGTATTGCGACCGGTGATTCCAATTTGTGATATCTGCTTTTCTGCGCCTTCCCAATCAATACCAGCGTCCTGAATCGCGAATCTACGATTCAATCATAAGCTTTACTCTAATCAATAAGAATAAAAAAAAAGAGATTGTACCGACTTTTCGAGCTCCAGAGCATCAATCATTTCACGCTGCTTCTCCCGCAGGGCAGCAGTTACCTCGTCTCCTGCTATGTCTAACTCGTCGTGGAGATTGAGTTCACAAGGCTTTGGGAGATCTTGCGTTTTGACATTCGAAGCGTCGACGTTAGTCGTGGACAGCTCGCTGAGGATTACTGCCTTTTGGACACCAATCAAACATTTGCTGATCTTACGAACAACTTTAACAAGGAGGGCAAGACCTTGGGACACTGCAATTTGCAGCTCATTCTAGATGATAATGAGTCAATCGATCAAAAAAACTCTGGAAAGACTTACTTCAACTTCTTCTATGTTCTTATGTTGCAATCCAAGTGCAAGCAAGATCGAACTTTGTACTGCACTTAACCGAACGCTTTCGCCGAGTCGCTTTTGGAAATAAAGGGATGCAAGCAATGGCAAAAGGTCAATAATAACATGATAATCAACCATGTTGTTTGCGTAAGATTCCAGACGTTTCAAGTCAAACGGTGTTAAGAGGAGGTTCAACTCTGACGCGTTCAAATCTAATGGGCAGGCTTCACTCAAAATGTCGATCAAATGAGAAGGTACGTGCTGACGTACGTTTATCTTTTTCGATGTCACGCTTCTTTAATCCGGTGTTTACAGCTTCCAGCACACTCAGTGCAGTCACACTGCCAAAGTCACGGAATTTGTAGGATAGAAGGGAGAGGAAACGTCTTCGGAAATCTATAAGAGATGGCTTCATTTCAGAAGAAGTATGCATATGGGACACATACCCTGAGCGAATTCTCCTAACCACTCCAGCTCACCCTCTGATGAACTATTGAGCCCCCGCACCATTACACAGGTATGCTCTCCCGTCAACTCGCTTGTCGTCTGCCGGATATACAGGGGTACATATCCTGCACGTTTCCAGAACCTCAAGAGCTGTGGAGTGAGGCCGTATGAGACACCAAGATAATCAAGTGCCTCGGGTTTACGCTCCGAAAGGCGTTGTAAGAGCGGGGGCATGGCAGACGGGGAACGGACACTGAGATTGTCTGTCAGAAGGTCTGTGTCCTGAGGGTTTCATATTCAAACAAACAGTTGCGACGGCAGCGGAGAGATGGCTTACTAGATCTACTTTTGAGGCGTTGGTATTGACTGCCTCTTCCACAACCACTTCATCGAGACTGAACAACTCCGCGCTATAATACGAATTCAGTATCTGTAAAGCCCTGGAACCATAGCCCATCTGAAGAAACAGAAGCTTTATCAGCAACCAAAGCAAGGGAATTTGAAGCTGATTGTGCCTACATTCGCATAATCTGGGTGACACGCTATACGAACAACTCGAGCGCCACTTAACATTCCAAACCTACCCTCCTGGAATTGCTGACTCACAAGCCAGGGAATCATATCGCCGCCTGCCCTCAAACCGCGCCCCAAACCCTCCATGATCGCTTCCTTACTGATGTTTCCTTCTAGAGCGACCTGCAGCACCACAAGGGGCTCTGGCAGGTGCGTTTCGTCGTCTTTGAGAGGAGGTAGAAGCACAAACAAATGGTGGGCAGGGGCATCAGAAAGGAGCTGCAAGTCATTTGGCTGGTTCTTATAATGAGATGCGACATAAAGAGCCATCATCCTTTGAAGAAACACTTCAGACGCAGGATGGTAACTAAATAGAGTGTCACGAGAGACGTAAAACAACTCGCACGTGTCCGGGTGAGGACATCCCTGTGTCGGTGCCTTGGGGATGATGGTGGCGTCAAGACATAGGAGAGAGTTGAGCCATTTTTCAACTTTGTCATCGGCAGAATACCGGATAGGTGTCTCAAGTTTCACTTCGCGAAGGGACCTCGTCTTCGGCGCAGACTTCTGAGCTGGCTTTTTGGAAGAAGAGGCGGCGGCGGTAGTATCATCATCATGATGAGCACCTTGAATGTCTTTCGTGAGAGAGGGACGTGTGCTGTCGCGAAGTTGTTGTATGAGCTTCAAGGATAGAGAGCGACCTGTGCCCTCATAGCCGTTAATGGTAGACGCAAGAAATACGAGATACGGTCCAATGAGGTTCTTGACGAGTGGTAACGGAATGGCGGCTGCCTCATCGATGATGACGAGCTCAGCCTGGCCTAGGACATGGGCATCTCCTGGTTGAATATACTATATGGATGTGAGAGGGGGTACATAGTATACGGCGCAGGACACACCTGAATTGTTTGCCGATGATCCCTGAAGACATTTACCCTCACGATTGCCTTGTTGAAATCTGGATTTGTACTTTGAGCGATGTCGTAGTCCAGATGCTCTTCATACCCTAGGGCATCCATGCCCTTGAAGATGAACTCGAACAGTGTCTTCAAGTTTTCCGGACTGGGACTAGTCACAAAGATGTTGGAATAGCCATGAGCCAAAGCTGCTGCAATTGCCAAACCAAGGGCAGCGCTCTTGCCCCTTCCACGGCCGGCAGTGAGAGTCACAGTGGATGAAAGTGTCTTCTCAGCAATGGCGTCAATGAATGTAAGGACAGCTTGAGCTTGATCAATTGTTTTGGCAAGTTTAACGAGGTCACCAGCTGGTTTTGTGTCCTCCAGGGCTGCTTTCAACTCTTTGAGCTCTGTTTCAACTTCCTTGCTTTTTCCGGGAACGTCTTCAATCGGTGTAATGTCCTTGCCGCGTGACAGTGGCAAAACATTGAGTTCGTCGTCTAACACGAGACAGTCATCACAAGAACCGAGTGAGAGAATGAAGCGTTCGTTGAAACGAGCAACAACGGCATCGTGAGAGGAGGTGCGATACCGCGCGTGAACATCCTGCTTGTGGGTTAAGAGTAGATACAGAAAGTAGAGTAATTGTGTGCACCATGGTCATTGTGTAGAGTTGCCTGAGGGAAGTCATCGTTTTCAGCATGAGCACGACCAAGCCCCCTCCTTCGACGGTCTCGATGGTCCTGGCGAGAAGATTGGGGGTGATGGCTTCAAAGTCTTGAAGAACGAGCATGCCGTAAGTATTTCCAAGGATTTTTTGTGATTCCTTGTAGTACCTAGATGTGATCGTATAACGAGTTAGATAGGGCAAGAAAGTAAGTCCACGTACGTATATCGAATATCAGTAACTGTTACAAAGATTTCGAAAGGATTTTGTTCATTTGGTTCACGAATGCCACGTTTAACGTCTCTCTTTATTTTTGCTTCTCGTTTCTTGCGATGACTTAGTGCGAAGGGACGATGAATTTGCTGAACGAGGGATGAGCAGGAGCTACGCACGTAGTGAAGCCCAGCTCCTTCTTGTAGCACCACAAGACGGACGGACGGGCAGAAACACGGGCTTGGGAAAGAAGAAAGTGGAGATTGACGATCTACTTGCATGTGTCGGTATGAAGGAAGATAGCACGGTAGAAATGGCGGTCACCTGGTCTCTGGCCCTGTCACCCACGATGACTATGAAAGAGCGGTGATTTTTCTTTACATTGTTGTTGATAAGGATGGGTATGCGAGGGTCAAGTTGCTTGCGCATGGTCTAGTCGTTGTGAGGTGCCTTTGGAGGATATTTTTGCGCGTTATTTTGCAAACAGGTTTATTACAAACAATTATGTAATTATGTACTACATTAGGCAGCCTGTGATTGGCGATTCAGACACAAGTTCGCCTGGAGCGCGCAGACTTACAGAGGAATTGGCGGCAAAGCGTTCTGCGCGTTTCCGACGTCTCTCCTCCTCCTCTTGAGTATCAGCACTGGCTGCAGGGGTCTGACAAGCGCCGAAACGTGCGGCTCTTGCAGCAAGCTTGCTGGGGTCCTGAGAGGAGTGAGGATAGGGACGATGAAAGAGGGAGCGCGACACACATTGAGGGCAGTGGGGACGAGAGGAATTCCAAAGCGCTCTGCTCGGAGACGGCGCTTCTCTGCCTCGTCCTGAACGGGCTTTGGTTGTGGTTGTGGCTGGAGCTGGGGCTCAGGCTGGGGCGCAGGAGGCGGCTGCTCAGATGGATAGAGAGTGCTGTATATCTTGAAAGCATCTGGGTCAGCCTGTATCTTTGCAATCATCTCATTTTTGCGGCCGGGGGCACGGACGTTGGCCTTTGCGAGGATGGCCCTGAGGTCGGTGACCTTGAGTGACTGGAGGTGGTCGTGCATGTGAGCGTGACGTGACTGTGACTGCTTGAACCAATCACTGTGGACGAGAGGGACGGTCGCGGCGACGATGGAGCTCTTCCCTCCGACTTACCAGCTCAACTTTGACCGCCATCCTCTCTTTGCCCAGTCCGAACAGCCACAGCTCAACGACGACCAGCCCATCGACGACGAGCCTCTCTATGTCAACGCAAAACAGTATTTCCGCATTCTCAAGCGGCGCGTCGCCCGCGCGCGTCTCGAAGAGGTCCACCGTCTTTCGCGCCAGCGCAAGGCATGTCTTTTGGTTCCATCCAGGTCCCTTTTTCACCCCGTTTATCAGCCTTATCTGCATGAATCGCGCCACAAGCACGCAATGCGCCGTCCCAGAGGGCCCGGTGGTCGTTTTCTCACAGCCGACGAGATTGCTGCTCAGAAACTCGCAGATTCTCATCCTCCAGAAGAACATGAAGATGACATGGAGGACGATGACACCGTCGACAACCACCCCATGGACATTCCCTCTCCTGTAGTCCAAGATCATGACCCCTTCATCAGTCCAGACCCAATCGCAGCCTATCGTCTCCCAGCTTCCCAGCCTCCTTCCCACTCCCACACCCCTCCTGACAAATCCGTCTCGTCCTCCCATAGTATCTACTCTCAGCTTCCTAGCGCCACCCCCATCTCGTACCCTTCTGCACAAATGCACCATGTCCCCCACCCACATGCTCATGCCAGGCATCACTCTTCCTATCTCTATAGCCCTCCCGATTCCAATACCAATACCACTGAACTTCAACGGAGGACTGAGGAAATCATCAACTTTGGCGCTGCAGGCAGTAGCTAGATATTGACTCCACTTTTTCTCCCGCTTATGCCTTCTTTTTTTATGTAGATTGAGACTACGTTCCTTTCTTAGCTTGTTTGTTCCTACCTACAGTTCAACGTCCATAGCATCATCGTCTGCGATTACATTCCCATTCTTCTTATCCTCTTCTTTTTTTTGCTCTTCACAGGCAGCGCCCAGTACTGGTATGGGCTTGTATAGTATCAATGCCTGGCTTGTGTTCGTCGGCAACGTGAATCGCTGTGTTCCCAGATCCCGTCCTGTTTGATTCGAGATCTTCTTCAAGAGCGCTGGTGAGACTGAAATGCCGTCTGTATCCAATTCTTCGTTTTCCTCGTCCGAAGACTCTAGTGAGGTGACAACAATTCCTGTGTCAATTAATTGAGCACTTCAGCAGAAGATATGCTCGATAAGAACTATTTACGATCAGGTTCCGGTTCATACCATGAAGAAGACTTCATTTTCACTTCCAGGATATCAGGTCCCTCGATGGTACTCTGCAAATCTACAATGGGAGCCAAGGAATCATCCTCCATGAGAGGATAGTCAAGGACATTAGACTCGGAAACAACAGTCTGTCCACCAGAGACACTTGGATCTGGACCGGAGAGGCTAAGAGAAGAAAAGTAAGCCTCAAGGACACTGTGCTTGCCGCGTTTCGGAGGCGGAGAGGGACTCCTGCTGCGACTCGCAGTTGGGCTGTCGTCCTTTGCAGGGCGTTTTCTTTTGGAAGCAGATAGCTGAAACCAGGGATGCGAGATGGGCCCCGGGGCAAGCCATGAAGCCATTGTAATACTGAGTATACGTAACTGACGAGAAATGAACTTGAGGTTTTTATTTCATTCATGAGCTCGACTGTTCACGTGCACCTCTCGCACATCTCGTGTTTATTGCATATGTACGATTCTCATAGGCAAACGAACATGTCAGATACATAGCGAAAATAGTATAGAATCCACACAGCCCGCACACTAATTGCGCTTTTTCGACACACCGACAGTCTTGCCACGACGGCCTGATCCATCAGTAAGTATAGTCACAGATATGATTAGTCCCCACTCACCAGTTGTCTTTGTATGTTGACCCCTGACACGCAAGCCCCAGTAATGCCTGAGTCCACGGTGGGCCCGGATCTTCTTTAGTCGCTCCAGATCGTCACGGAGCTTGGAGTCAACGCCGTTCGAGAGAATCTGCGAGTTTTTGCCATCGACGATGTCCTTCTGTCTGTTCAAAAACCACGTAGGGATCTTGAATTGCGTCGGGTTTTGAATGATAGTGACAATGCGCTCAAGTTCATCAGAGTTGAGTTCACCGGCGCTATTTATCATTAGTCTAGTGACATTTGATATAACCTTCTACATACCGCTTGTTGAGATCGACGTCGGCCTTCTTGCAGACCAAGTTGGAGTAACGGCGACCGACACCCTTGATCTCGGTCAGTGCATACATGATCTTGCGTTTGCCATCAACATTGGTGTTGAGAAGACGGAGAATGTGCTGGATTGACCATTCTCAGTCAAATTTCAAACCATATACTGGGCGGGAAATACGAACCTGGAATTGCTGATGAGCCTCGGGAACAACGAGAGACATGTCGGTAGTTTTGGCCTAGACGCAAAATTGTCAGAATTTAGCTCTGTTGTACATCCATAACCAAGTTCCACCATCCAGCCCAAATCTCCATCATTTCCCCCCATTCAACTCGTGTGCATATCAAGAGTGCAGAAAACACGCATCCAGCAGCCGTAGAAAAAATTCTTACCTTGCGTACGCCCGAAATTTGACTGGATGGAGACGGCTGGAGCGACGATGATATCCCACTAGTCTCCAGTCGGAATCTTCCGAATTCTTTATTTGCCTTTATTGTTCTCACAAGTCAAAGGTCTCGCAACGCCATTCAAGTCTTACCTCTGGGAAGCAGCACATATCGAGGTTGAGTGGGCCATGCATGGAACGTGTCACCTGGCACGAGACGGACACAGACCCTGTCATAGAATCTGATGCGTGCTTAACGGGTCTAGGTTTCTGGTTTCCTTTCCCCAGCACCACTGGACGCACATGAAGATCTCATTTCTGTCAGGACAACCAAATCGCTGATTTGATTACACGAGGAAAGTTCATCGATGCGAGGAAATTGTTCCCGTCACTGAGCAAGGGAGCAACTTTCTGAGCAGAAGCTGGGCTTCCTCCTCACCTCACCCAAGCTGCAGGACACTGGTCTTCAGAAGCTTTCTAGTGATATATCCCCAAGAATCCGATACTCATACATGATCTAGCATTACGACGTAATGCCGACAACATTTCGATATGCCCTGCGCAACTCCACATCCTTTCGTGACCGTTACCTGCACTTGACAACAGACCCTTTCATTCTTGTTTCATTTCTGCAGACCGTTGGAGACCATTTCATCTTTTATCGTACAGACCTTCTTGTCCAATCTTTTCTACTACCCCAGCCCATACATGCTATGGACCAGTTCGGTTTGATTCTCTCTTCTTGATACACGTATACGCAAAGACAATTTTGGTTTACTTAGATTCCTTCCAAATTTTCAGCTTTCGTCTTCCTTCCTTTCTTGTCCACAATCATACACGATCGGCTATAGCCTTATCTGTACCCCTCCACCCTCTTGTAGGCCTGGTTGGACAGTATACACGCGGTAGTGACTTTCGCTCAAACTCCACCAATCGCCACTTGTGCACAAATCGTTTCACTCGAGTTCATAGTATTTAGCCGCATATGTGGCAAATATATCTAATCGGGCATGAAAACCCCGGGGTTTTTTTTCCGGTACACTGATCTCTTAGGTTCAGTCATTCGTGAAGATCAAACAAGGTAGAACAGACATCAATTACGTGGTAAGGTATGGATTGAAAAAATTAGGATAATAATGAGTTCATAGTATTTAGCCGCATATGTGGCGAATATATCTAATCGGGCATGAAAAACCCGGGGTTTTTTTTTCCGGTACACTGATCACTTAGGTTCAGTCATTCGTGAAGATCCAACAAGGTAGAACAGACACCAATTACGTGGTAAGGTATGGATTGAAAAAATTAGGATAATAATGAGTTGGTAAAATATGATTCAGCAGATCTAAGAGCCTCCTGGACTTTCAGTACCTCGATACCCACGCCTTGAGCACTGTCTTCTTTGCCGCCCGCCTACGAACATGAACGACAAATTGAGTCCAATAACATATATCTGTAATAATTCCTTACCTTTCCGCCAATGACCTCTGTCACACGATTGGCCCAGGTTCGCGCATCGAGACCCTTCTCTTTGAGCGCGGGTGGGACATAATTCACATGCGCTATCTTGCCGCCTTCTGTGTCCACACTCAGAACGTAGACTGCCTTTCCGAGCTTCTTGCCCTGCGCAACCACACTTTGCAATATCTACAGAGCATTTCAACTCGGCACGGGAGCTAGCGGTGACATTAGATTTACCTTGGGGTTTCCGTCCACATTGAGAATGGCAACGTAAGCAAGGGAATTTGAATTATCTTTGAAGTAAGTATGGAGAGTATCGATGGCCTGTGTGTGGATTAGTTAGATACTGCTGGAACCAAAGGAGGAATTCTAATCACCTCTTTGTTGGCTAAAGTTTCCTTTTCTTTAACCTGTTTATCAAATGCCTTACGCATGGCACCTGAACGGTCCTTGAGTTCAGATTTTTTGACGACTGAAATATCTGATTGTCCAAGTACCTGCCAATCGTGATAAATCAACTTTTAGGACCGAGCAATTTCACTCACCACACTGAAAGCTTTCAATGCAGCGTCCTTCTCTCTTCCTGCGAGTTGTTCTATCGCATCAAGTTTTTCTTTGAGCTCGTGAGCCGTTCGGGTGACGGTATGTGCTTCATGTCCAGTAACGGCGACAATTCTGCGAATGCCTTTCGCTATCCCGGACTCATCTGTAATCACGAAGTCCTTGATATCCCCAGTCTTTGCAACGTGCCTATGCATAGTTATGTTAGGTTATGGAATCAGAAAGCCCAGAACGGAAAGGCCATACGTGCCACCGCAAAACTCAACACTTGTGCTGCGCCACTTTGCGTTCTCAACATCTTTGGCGATATCTTCCGCATCGTATTCCAACGTTACCACGCGCACAGGATCTGGATAAGTTTCTCCAAACACGGCCCTTAGACCCGGGATCTTACGCGCGGTTTGAAGGTCGATTTCCTTGCTGAAAACGCGAACGTTCTTTTTGATCCAGTCAACGCTCAATGATTCAATCTTTGCAAGCTCTGGTGTGGATATCTGCGTCTTGTGCGAAAAATCAAACCGCAATTTGGTCGGTGCAACGAGGGAACCTTTCTGATCGATGTGGTCTCCAAGAATTTCACGAAGAGAAAAGTTAAGTATATGTGTGGCGGTATGATTGTTTCGCAAGGGCCATCTCCGAAGCTGGGAAAATAGTAGGAGATGTTTAATAATTGTGACCTGTGACCTACCTCGTCATAGGATGCAATCACTTCTTCTCCGACGTTAATAACTCCGTACTTTAGGCTACCCGTATGAAGTACATAGCCGTTATAAACCTGGACATTGGTCACGGCGAAGTCAGCGATACCATCAACTACAATATTTCCGGTATCATATTCCTGCCCGCCAGATTCGGCATAAAAGCTTGTACGATCAAGAATGATACCGAAGGAAGCACCGTCAGGAATATCAGAGGTAGATTGCACAAAAATCTTGTTGTGAAAGAGCGCTTTAACATGGGCAGTAATGTTACCAAGGTCTGGTAACCAGGTTGAGTCAAAGACACTAGCTCAGATGACCGGAGACTTACTGAACTTTGCGGAATCGTCTGTTTTGGGAATAGACTCGTTAGCTTCAAGGGCGGCAATGTCGTGCACATCAAGTCTGACGAGGTCGTTTTCTCCGACCTTCTTTGTAGCTTTGCTGGCTTCTTTCGATGAAGCCTGCGCAGCTTCAAATTCTTGCTCGTTGACTTCGAGGCCTGATTCTTCTGCCATTAGCCTTGTTAAATCGACGGGAAAGCCAAAGGTGTCATAGAGGCGCCAGACATCCTTGCCGTTGAGCTCTTTAACTCCTTGCTCCTTTGCGGTCGTGGCAAACTGTTCAAAAAGTTTTTCTCCGCGATCAAGAGTTCGAGAGAAGGACTCCTCCTCTTCATCGAGAAGTTCTTTTATATCTTCGAGCTTCTTGGTTATCTCAGGGAAGAAATCGCCCTGGGATTTGGGTGATTTCACCGTGCATAATATTCAAACAAGTTACTCACCATACTGTCCACGACAACTGGCATGAGATCGGAGAAGAACGACCCGATAGTGACACCAAGCTTCTTCCTAGCGTACCGAGCACCTCTTCTCAAAATTCTCCTCAAGACATAGCCACGGCCGATGTTATTGGGTACACCACCGTCACTCAGAGCAAAGGTCAAGGTGCGAACATGGTCTGCAACGACACGATATGCAGTATCAATTCCATCTGCGTCGTCATCTCCAAACCGTCCTTCGTAGGGCCGAACACCCGTTAGCTGCTGTATACTTTCGAAGATAGGCGTGAAAACATCAGTATCATAATTTGAGCGTTTGTCTTGAAGGGCAGAGACAAGACGCTCAAAACCCATGCCTGTATCGACATGTTTTGATGGTAGGGGCTTGAGTGACCCGTCATTTTCACGATTGAACTGTATGAAAACATTGTTCCAAATTTCAAGGACGTCCGGATCATCTTGATTAACGAGATGTGCCGCGTTTCTTCCACCAATGCGATCGTAGTGGATTTCACTGGAGGGATATGATCTGATGGGATCTTGCTCATTGTCATAGGATGCGAAGGTCCTTACCTGCAGGGACCACAGGGACCAGTGGGACCCATTTCTTGGAAAAAAGAGGTTCAGGACAGAACAAGGAAGTATAGTGGTAGACACCACACACCCCAGAAATTATCTTTGGCGTTCCCTGGAATTATATGGTCTTCGGCGACTCCTTGAGCAATCCAGAACTGCTTCACTTCCAAATCTGGTTCTAAACCGTTCTTGGCATCACCCTCAAAATAAGTGACATAGAGTCTATCGGAGGGGATGTTGTAGACCTGCGTCAAGAGCTCCCAAGAATATGCAACAGCTTCTTTCTACAAGACTATCAGATTAGTGAGTCGTCGCTTGGATAGTGAGTCTACCTTAAAATAATCGCCGAAAGACCAATTTCCCAGCATCTCGAAGAAGGTGTGATGGTAGGAGTCTTTACCGACATCCTCCAAGTCTGATGAAAAGGAGATCAGAGATGGTGAAAAGGGAGACGTTCTGAAGCATACCGTTATGCTTTCCGCCTGCTCTGATACACTTTTGAGAATTAAAAGCACGCTTCAACTTGGACATGTCGGAGTGGGGATCGACGGTGCCTAGGAAGATGGATTTATACTGTAACCAGAAGATTAGCAGGAATGAGTTGGATCAAAAAAGGTTTGACCTGATTCATGCCTGCGTTGGCAAAGAGAAGAGTTGGATCGTCGAAGGGGATTGTTGAAGACGATGGGACAAAAGTATGGCCCTTGGAGCGGAAGAAGGTGAAGAACTGTTCGCGGACATTGCGGGCGGTCCAGGGGCCAGAGTATGGCTGGTTTGGCATAGTGTGAATGCTGCGTCGAGGAATGGGCGACAAGATCGATGGGCGTCGGAAGAGAAATCCACAATTGAGCATATGCCCCCGCTACAGTGATTTCTCGATAATTTCTGACTCGTGACGGCAGTTTCCATCCACGTGATCGAAAAAGTTGGGCTGGCAACTGGGCGGGGGTGGCCGTGAGCACAACCGCCATGCCTCGCATATCGCGTGCTCTTGCCCGCCTTCTCTCTGTCCCACCACGCCCCCAGTCCGTTGCTTTTATTAAGCGCCCTTCTCTATCCATCGCTTCCCTTCCCGTATCGAAGCCTCTCCTTCTTTCTCGCCCGTCATATATACCTTTATCAACTCCAGTCGCATGGTCGTCCTCTCCAGTTGTCGCTGCCGTACTCCAATTACGCCACGGCTCAAGAGGTACCGAATACCAGCCTTCACAAAGGAAGAGAAAGAGAAAACACGGCTTTCTTGCGCGGAAAAGAAGCCTGGGAGGACGCAAAATTCTCGCCCGTCGTCTCTTTAAGGGCAGGAAGTATCTGACGCATTGATCCTCGACAATCGTAAGTCTCCCGGATTATATGGATATATCACAAGTCTGATTATATTCAGAAGGTGGACTAGAAATAAAATCGGGATTAATATCTACATAGTAGAAAGTTCAGTCTTCATCAGAATCCAGATTTCCTACGCTACTCAGTGTCGAGCGTCCATAGTCGTCTCCAATCCCAAACATAATTGGTTTGACTCCATCCTTTGCCTTTTCTTTCCTTTGAGATCCGTCTATACCTAATGGGAAGGGGATAACCATATCCAAATCGCAATTGACATACGCCTGAGGTGGAGATAATGGCGAAGAAGGTGTCAACATGAATCCTCGTTCGATTGAGGCTAATAACGATGATATCGGTGTCTTTGCATTCGTGTCGAAAATGTCTGTCGGCGGGGTTGTTGGTGTTGTAGGCCCCTGGAGCTTTTTGTGATCTTCGATGGGCTGCTCAGTTGTCTCTTGATGGCTCGGTTCTATTTTTTCGCCATGCTGAACAACTAGTTTCTCACTGTCCGTTTCGTCATCCACGTTGTTTGCGTTTTTAATGGCAGCACAAGGAGTAATATCTTTGTTTTGGTTTGCAGCAGCCATCTCGGCTTGAAGTTCCATGTCGGTAGTACGAGCCAATGAAGATAGTTCTTCGCATAATGGACCAGATTTTGGTGACGGAGGAAGAGGAATTTCGGTTGGCTGAACAGGTTTTTTCGTTTTCGCAACCGTAGGCTTAGACCCGTCTTTCTCAGTTCCGCGCTGATTAGATAGAGACGAAAACACGCCTTTCGCAGTTGCTCCACGCGCTTTGGACGCCTTGATATTTACCTGTTTTTGTTCCGCCACCGCCTTAGCGCGAGAAATTTGAGACAAAGTCGGTTGTGTTACCCCGCTTGTCTTTGACGGCTTAGCGTCAGTAGACTTCAGTGCTTGCGAAGACGCCGCCTTGGGTTTTTCTCGCGTAGGCACCTGCAGAGCTCGTGTGATGGGAACTCTTGTATCCGATCTCGACCCCCAATTGGGATTGGAGACGGCCCGAGATCTTGATACAGGTGCTTGTGCTCTTGCATTTGTATCTTCGACTTTGACTCCGGAGATGGGCACACGGCGAGGTCCAGAGGGTCCGGGTATAAGTGGGACAAGGGGTTGCGGAAGAAGACGCTGAGCCACATCACGATGACTAGTAGCAGAATTCGGCCGCACAGGTAAGCTGTGAGGTTGGTGGGAGTCTATTGTTTCGCCTGCCCGCAATGGCAGTGTCGTGGATACAACCCGCGGTCGACTCTCTACAGTTGGCGTTGAGCGTGTCACGGATACAGTTTTTGTGGATTGTCGGACAGGAATGAACGCGGGGGGCAACATTTCCGTTTTCTGACGAAAAGGAAAAGAAGTACTACTTGGGGCTTTGGTACTTGGCATAATGGGTTTCACCCTTCCGTTATTCAATGTCGACTTTATATCAAGGTATTTTTTCGTTGTAGGATCAAGAAGACCTGTGAAACTGGTCGTGCGGAGTAGGAGCTTAGTTAACTGTGAAAAGATAAGCAGATAACGCACCTGTCAACGCGTGTCGGCAGCAACACCCTGTAAGCCTCGAATAGCTTTCTCCCAACGACTCTGATATCAGCCTGCGCATCTCTCGCCGCCGCTCGTATGACAGTCTCAACCTCGCTCGCACGTGCTTCCTTTTCCAGATCGGGTGGATTAAAGCAGTTCACACATGCCAAGGTCCCTTCTGCTGCAGCAGACCTGATAGACGCTGATTTGTCTTCAATGGATTGGACAAAGTAAGAGAGGATGGCAGACAACTGAGTTGTTTCAACAATGACCATTATGCATGCCTTGGCGCGGGTGACAACAACTTTGTTCGTGCGACCGCACAGCGAGAGTAGAGTGGGCAAGAAAATCTGTAGAAGGGGTTTAAATGACTTTCCAAGTCCAGTTGCCAGTACGCTGATAAGGTCAACAGCAGCAGAAGAGAGTCGTGTCCTCTCCGTGATCAAACTATCGATTATTGGCCTCGCACTTGCCCGTACAATAGCGATCAATTCAGCAGGGAATTCGCAGGCTCCTCCGTTCTGACATAAGTCAGTGAAAGCCCTCAGATTCCTGAAGATGTCCTCCCATGAATCCTCTGTTTCTGCCTGACAGATTCGTGGTCTTAAATGCTCAAACCTGGTGCTCAAGTCGGCGGGGGAATTCACTGGCTATTGAATCATGAGGAAGTGAGATGATATATGACAGTTTAAAGGCATACTGATTCAGGCATTCCTAACTAATGAATGTCTCAAGAGCTTTTACACGAGGCTTTGCCAGGAACGAAAAACCAAAGCAGAAGAAAACCGGAGGTACCACAGGGACAAGTTGAACTGACGGTCCATGGCTGACCAAAGTTAATTCGCATCATGTGACCGTGATTTCATTGACGGCCTCTCGGATGAATAATCATTGCTGGTAACCAGAATCTGTTTCCACCAAAAAAAGGACAAAGAAATGTGTGATGCCATTTTCAGTCCATATGTTTCCGAGGCGAAAAAAGGTCCGAAATAATGAAAAATACCTTTTTCTGAGGCAAACATTTGCTTCTTTGTCACTTTTTTTCTGGTGGAAACAGGTTCTGGTGCCAGCAGTGTTTGATCTCTGTTTATGCTACCAAAAAGCCATGTTATGGGCTAAGAGACAAGGGTAAAATACATATGTACTCTCACTGCTGGCACTAAAGAAAGCTGTCATACCATGTCATTTGATGTAAGCAATTTCTTGGAGCTATAAGAATAAGGAAATTCTAGTCTTCCAATCTGGCTCCTGTAACTTGTGACAGAAGAATATCTCTTTACCACCTCTCTAGTTATTAGAAACAATATGGATGTTTTTCTGATATTTCATTAAATATTTCTTTAGACCAGAGGACTCAGATTTGTTTCCAAAGTGGATGGTCAAAGACTAAAGACTTTTGGTCATGACCCTTTATTTCCTATCTATGTGTCAATTTGCACAATCAAACCTTAATTTTGAACCCTGAACCTTGAATCAAAGATATGAATTACCATTACTTAGGCATGAGTTTCAATCCCTTGCAGGGTTTGATTTCAGCGGTACTTTACATGGAGTATAGTATGTGACCGCAACAGTATGCGTGATGTTATTACATATGCTACGCCATCTGCCATTAACAACCCTTCCCATGCGCTACAGCTCATCAAGCATCCAGGGTATTATCCCCGTGGGCTCCCACGATACTAAAGCCCAGGGTCTCACACAGTCCGGCGACTAAGTGCCCTCTTCATGTTCAGGAGTTCAGCCGTATGCCAAGCCAAACCTGGCCTGACCGGCCTAATCCGCTACATCTGGACCATACCTCCACAGTTGTCTTGGTAGTCATGAGGCTGTCATCTCCCTCTCAAGCACAGGCTTCATTGGCAAATCTGGGGCCCATTGTTCTTATGGTTGACGGGCTGGTTCAGATCCCTTTTACTGACCACACCTGTAGGTTTCACATGTCAACTTGGCATCTCCCAATTTCCCATGGCTCCTAAAGGCCCCACCTCCTTTTTCAGGAAGTGAGGGTTGACCTCCTGCTTAATTTATTGCTGGATACAGTAATGGTGTCTCTATTGGTCAATTCAGCAGCTGAACTGGTTCGCATCTACCATTACTTGGCATCCAAGCCTGGTGGATTCCAGCGGCGTTGAATTAACATGTGGTGTCTAAGGTGTTTTCCATGTGAGCGCAGCTGCAGAGACCTTCAACCCATGAGGATCAAACCCTTGTACCACTTGGCCACTTGGAAGTTCCTGCATAAGAGGCCCCCCCTGGGGACATGATGGTGCCAGCTGAGCCACCGTGCCCCTACTTAGGCATCTACTTTGCATCTATGGTATTGTGTCACTGAGTAACAATTATGTCAGGTTCTGCTGACCACAGGGGCTCAGACCACTGGGCAATTCCTTACATAGTGAATGTGAGGTCTACATGCATGGTTACTATCATGAAGCATGGGGTGTATGGGACTGAGAAGCAGGAGGTTGACACAAACATGGGTGGGGCAGGGCTACTCTAGAGTATCAGGAACAAGCTCTGGGATTCAGGGATGAGCTCTAGAGTTGAGAGTGAGTCCCAGGGATCAAGTATCTGATGGCTGGGGCTTGTGTTGGAGACTTATTGAGCCCCAGAGTTGATCCTGAGAGTGATTGGTCTGGGAAGTGCAACCAGAGTAGAGGGAGAAAGTAGAGACTGGGGAAAGAGAGAAAAAAGAGAGAGGAGAAAAAGAAGAGGAGAGGAGAGAAAAGACTTAAAAGGAAGAACTGGAGGAGGATAAAGAAATAGATTGAGCTAGACAAGACAAGTAGATACAAGAGATAGTCAAGGAGATGAATTGAGTATATAGCAAATGAATAGAGTGAAGAGACAAGTTGAAAGAATAGATGTATGGATGAGAGAGACAAGACAGAGAACGTGAGAGGCTAGGTAATATCAACACTACTGTACCAGATACTATGCTATGACTTATATACAAGGGGGCAAGTAGGCCCTGGAATACAGGCCCAGGCTCCAGGATGAGTTGTAGTGCAGGAGTCTCTGTTGGAGCCTGGAGTTTGTGCAAGGAGTTGTGTAGGGTTCTTGCTGAAGCCCTGGGGATCATGCAAGGATGCTGCGGTGATGACGCCCAAAAGTTGCTAGATACTGTATGGGGCTACTGACACCTAGCGCCTCCTGTAGAGTAGCATTGGGCATGCACTAAAGAATGTATGAGAGTTCTGGGCAGGGTCCCAGTTACTCATGGAGCTTTTAAAGGTTTTGTTGTCACGACCGCCACCACCGCCAGCCCCGCCAAACCACCGCCGGTACCCAACCCTGGCCCTGGGCCCGGCACGCCCAAAACCATCAGGCTAACTCCACAAAGCCCCAAACCTGGACCATTGCCACCAAGACCGGCCATCAGCGGCCATCGACCCCCATCACCACCCACGCATGCCACATCAACACCGCCCAGCAATCCCCGACCGTCCGCACCACTATCAGCGCTGACCCAGGCAATCCCTGGTGCATCACCGCCCGTCAACGCCACATCACCGCCAACCCCGGCAATCTCCGACACTCTCCTGTCCGAACTAGGCAACTCCGTGTGCCCTGCCTCAATGCATCACACTGGCCCGAACCCCACACCCTACGCCTCTCTTCAGCCGACTCCTTGCCTCCCCACATCATCCATACCTTCAGTGCTCCCAAAGCAATGCCACTCCTTTGTGAGTATTCCTTTATGCCACCAACATCTGCCACGTTCTTGCATGGTCCCCGGGCTTCAGCAAGAGCCCCAGCACGCCTTGCACAAACCCTGGGCTCCAGCAAGGACCCCTGCCCCGTAACTCGCTACGGAGCCTGGACCTGAGCCCCAGAGCACGCCCGCCCCCTGTATATAAGCTGTAGTGTATTATCTGGTACAGTAGTGTTGATATTGCTATTCTCCAGTCTCTAGTTCGCCTGTTATTGTTCCCAGTCTACTTCCATTATTACCTCTTTATTCTCTTCTATCTCATACTCAACTCGACTCGTTCTCCTCTTCTTATCTCTCATCTTGTCTCGCCTCAATTTATCTGCTTTCATCTCTGGTCTCCTTCTATCTCTAAGTTCTTCTTCCACCTCTCCCTCTCTAAGTTTCTCCCCTTCTTCTCCTTCTCTCTTCTTTGTCTCACCTCTCGTCTACTCTCTCCTCAAATCTCGACTCTCTCACTTTTCCCCACCTTCCTCCAGCCCTGGAACTTAGTGAGCCCCACACCTGAGCCCCGGCCCTCTACATACTTGCATCCAGGACTTACACCAAGCCCTGGAGCTTGTCCCTGGACCCCAGAGTTTCACCGCAGTCTCCTGGACCATCCCCAACCCCTCTATCTTCACCTTCATCCCCTCAGCCCCGGTCCGTACCGCTGCGCCAGCCCTTTAGTTGAGCATGTAGACTTCATGCACGCCAAGTAAGGATTCGCCCAGTGGTCTGAGCCCCCATGGTCAGCGAAACCTGACATTTGTGAGTTACAGAGGATGCAAAGAAATGCTTAGCGATCAGTCGCTAAACTGAAATCCTGCCATATGTGCAGGCGCTTCACTCCTGGTGACTGGAGGCAGTAATGTACCTGGTGGTACTATTGGTAATACAGATGTTAATTGGTGATGTGGAAGAGGAGCCACTAGATGGCTGGCGATTGGAGGTGCTAACTACTTTTGCGACATATTATTTTCACCTGCCTTATGTAGTTAGCAACAGTGACTTAGCGCCATATAAATACTGTACTATATGGTAGCACCAGAACAATAAACCCCACTGCACCTCACTCATCTTAGCGCACTAGACACACTTAAGTCGCTAAAGCACTGTCCATTTTACCAACATCCCTCTCTATGGTCTGTACATACAGAATGGAAAAGAAGTTGCCAAGGCGTATGTCAAGAACCTCAAAAAAAACTATGATGCAAGGGATGAAACATGAAAATTTGTCCAAGTTGCTAACACGGCGTCTGTCCACCAGTTGGATGACCCTGCTACTAAGGCCCATAAGTGGACAAATGCACGGAGAACTGCCACTTTAGTCCTGAAACCATCAAGGAGGGGAAGTTGCCAGACATTGAGCAAAGGCGCTGGGGGTGGAGCCGGTGCCAGTGAGCTGCTAAAAGCCTGCTTCTTGATGTTCTTGTGATTCTCAGGCATCTGATTAAGGTGCCTGGCCAAATGCTGATAAGATAGGTCTAATCTACTCAGGGCGCCAGATAATCTTGATGTCAGATAAGGCCACTAAAATTAACTTTATTGCGCCCAGCCCAGCCAAGTACTTATCAGTGGTTGTTGGTGTTGGTCAAGTAGTATAAAAGAATCTCACAAAGCAATGGCCTTGCTTTGGAAGCACAGAAGGTATGGAATAAACAAGGAGGTGAGGAATCAAGCAAGGAGGAGGTGCAGGACATGGGACTCAGGCCATGGTGATGTAGTGATGCATGATGCATGGTGATTGCCTGATTAGGGTTGGGAGGGTACTGGAAGTTGCCAGGGCCAGCACTGATGTGGCATTGGCAGGCAATGATGGTTATTGATGGCTGTGGATGTGAGTAATGGCCACTGATGTGCATTGGTGGTGGTGCTGGAGGTGTCTGGTTGTGTAATGGTTTGGGCCTAGGGCTTCATGGGGCTGGTTTGGGGTTTTGGGGCCCTGAGGCCAGGGTTTGGTGCTGGTGGTGGTGGTGGGTCATGACAAATTATGCATACAAGTTGGCAGTGTAGGCAGTATTTGAGTATTCCTAAAATATACCTTGACTTTCTATGTTATTCTATGTCATGTGTAGTGACATTTTGTGACCATAATCAGCTGACTTCTATAAATCTAATCAATTTTCTATATTAGATGATAAGAGAAATGCATGTGTTATTGAGAGTGCTACACCATTGGGGTCACACTTTTGCCTTTTCTAATCTCATCATTAACAATCCAAGCACTACTTGGCATCCTCTATATACTTCTTAAATGCTGATGATGCCCAAAAGTTGCTAGGCACTGTCAGGGTAAATGGCAATCTAACACCTCAAGAAGAGTAGTATTGAGTGGTTGCTAATGATGTGAGAGTCCTGGGCAGGGTTCCAGTTACTCACAGTGTAAGTGTAAGTTAGGACTTGAAAAAATAGGGGAGGCGCTTAGTGATTGAACTAAGCTGTGAGCTTGCCATAGGTGCAAGGCACTAAGATATGATGTAAGGCACTAAGATATGATGTAAGGCACTAAGTGTACTTGTATGGTACTGTGGTGACTAAGAGCAGATAGATGAGCTGACTATTAGCAACTTAGAAAGTTAAGTATGCCAAAGTTAGATTTGAGCAGTGGAGATGTGTATTGTTCTCTTTCTATGATAAAAGTGCAATATTTATAGGGTGCTAACATTTTGAGGCATGGCAGAGATTTCTGCATTAGAAACAGGTCATGTGACTTCCAACAAGTGTTTCTGTGGAAAAACTAAAAGTATAAATTGAAAAATAGTAAAAAAAAACATTTATTGTGTTTTTTTTTTGTGTTTCTTGAGCTATTTTTAAAATTTCTTTCTTTCTCTATTTCTCAAGAAATACATGGGGAACACAAATTGTGTTTTGACACTGTTTCTTGAGAAATATGTCACATGTATCTTCTCTAAAGTTCCCTTTGTAATTTTTTTATCAAATGTCTTTTCAACAAACTTTCTTTGTATTTTTTTTAGAAAGATAAATTGAAAAATGTGATATATTTCTATAAAAAGACTGATTAGAAATTCTTTAAATGTTTCTCAAGAAAGATCAATTAGAAACACTGTCACATCAATAAGCATAGTGCTGATCACATGATGAGTGCATGCTGATCAACTTCTTCAGTGGTTTAATATATTATTCACCTTATATTCAATGTGAGTATCAATGTGCACAGTCTCCTTGTGTAACAGTCTGATGGATGCTAGTGGTACTGCTGGTAGTGCATTTATTGTTTGTTAAAAGTGCATGGAACAAATGTGCACCTCATGATGCTCAGGATTTATGGAGTGTGCTGATAATGCCCAAAAGTTGCTAGGTACTGTGTAAGGTAACTGCCACCTAGCACCAGCATTGGGTGTGTGCTAAGAAATATGAGAGTCCTGGGCAGGGTCCCAGCTACTCATGGGGCTGAAGGTTTTGGTAAGTTTTAAGAGGGAGAAAGGAAGTGCTTAGCAATCAGGTGCTCAACCAATGATGACACCCAAAAGTCACTAGGTGCTGTAAGTAACAAACTGTGTCCTAGTGCCTCCAGTAGAGTAGCAATGGGTGCACACTAAGATATGTGAGAGTCCTGGGCAGGGTCCCAGCTACTCATGGGGCTGGAAGTTTTGGGTAAGTGTAAGAATTGAAATTCTGCCATAGATGCAGGCACTAGATTCCTAGCAACAGGGAGGCAGTAATGTACCTGGTGGTACTGTTGGCAATAAGAGGTGCTAACTTGGCATGCTGAAGGGGGCAACTAAGCTGCTGGCATGTATGAGGCACTAGCTGCTTAGCAACCAAGTGAGCAAGAAGTGGAATAGATGACTTAGTGACTTGAGAGGAATAAGCTTGCTAAGATGAGATGTGTGCAGTGGGGATCTATTGTCCCGGTGCTACCATGTAGTACAGTATTTATAAGGTGCTAGGCCACCATTGCTAACTACATAAGGTAAGTGAAAATAAACCAGTTCGAACACAAAGAATGGAAAATAAGTCAGTGGCATATGTCAAAAGCTTCAAAAATTGTGGTGCAAGGGATGAAACCTGCAAATTTTGCCTGAGTCACCAATGGCATCTGTCCACCAGTTGGAAAACTCTACAATCAAAGCCTATAAGTAAACAAATGCACAGGGAACTGTTAGTTAGGCCTGAAACCATCAAAGGAATGGAAGTTGCTAGACATTGGATGAAGGTGCTAGGATGGAGCCAGTGCCAATGAACTGCCAAAAGTACAGGATTGCTTCATGATATTCCTATAGTTCTAAGGCTTCTGATTGGGGAGCTCAGTCACTGCTGATAAGATAGTGCTGATCTAATCAAGGCACCAGATAATCTTGATGTCAGATGAGGTTGCCAAAATCAGTGTTAGTGCACCCAGTCCAGCCAAATACTTATCACCAAAATCCTGCTGTAGGTGCAGGCACTAGACTCCTGGCAACTAGGAGGTGGTAATGTACTTGGTGGTACTGTTGGCAATAAGAGGTGCTAATTTGTAACATTGAGGGAGCAACTAGGCTGCTGGCATGTATGAGGTGCTAGCTACTTAGCAACCAAGTGAGTAAGAGTGGAATAGATGGCTTAGCAACTTGAGAGGAATAAGCTCACTAAAATGAAATGTGTGCAGTGGAGGTCTATTATCCTGGTGCTACTACATAGTACAGTATTTACAAGGTGCTAGGTTACTGTCACAAACTACATAAGGTAAGTGAAAATAATACCATTTGAACACAAAGAATGGAAAAGAAATTGCCAGCAGCATATGTTAAGAACTTCAAAATTGTGGAACAAGGGATGAAACCTGAAAATTTGCCTGAGTTGCTAACAGTATCTATCAACTAATTGGGATGTCCCTACAGCCAAAGACTATAAGTGGGCAAATGCACAGGGAACTGTCAATTAGGTCTGAAATTATCAAGGAGGCTGCAGTTTCCAGGCATCAGCTGAAGTCACTAAGGTGAAGCAGATGCCAACCAGCTGGCTTTGTGATGTCACTATGGTCCAAGAACTTCTGATCAGGGGACTCAGCAACTGCTGATAAGATAGGACTGATCTAATTGTGATGCCAGATAATCTTGATGCCAGATAAAAGTTGCTAAAATTAGTGTTAGTGTGCCCAGCCCAGCCAAGTACTTATCAGTACATGATTGAGTGCCTGAAGAGCTTGAAGGTATTTTTTTGTTGAATATGGTAAAAATGTAAGAGAGTTCATCCTGGTAGTGAGAAATGAAACATACTTTGACAGATCATGACATTATAGATGACAGACCAAACCATGATATTGTCAGTTACAAGGGTGGTGAGTAGTTGAAGGAATTTGACAGCTTTCTCTAAAGAGTCAGAGACACCAATCAGCTTGAGACCTTCTAGGTTGATGTTTTTGAGATAGGCAGGCTCAAAACCTTTGTCTTCATTTGTAGATGGTGTAGGGCACAGCACATCACAAATACTCAGGACAAAGATTAATTGTGAGTAGTAATTGTAGCAATCTGGATTGTGCTCAATCAGTGTGTGCTGTGTGTTCTGCTTCATCCAATTTGAGTTTGGAAAGTAGGTGAGCTAAAGATGAGTAAGAAGGATACTGAGTGAGAAGTGTGATGACACACCTTTGCATTCCATAATTGCAGTACAGTCTATGATAGCATGGAATTTGGAATTTATGTCAAGGAGGGAAAGCACATCAGAGTAAACCTCCATCATTTCTACATAGGATCTGGACATGGTAGAGAAAAGTTTTGGAATGTTCAATGTTGTAATCAGCTACATAAAGCAGCAAACATTGCAACCTTGAAGTATGTATATTAATTATTTTCCATCATACCAAAAACATGCATGATTTCAAAAAATTATGCACAAAAAGATCAAAACAGTATCATCTGTGGACTTTCAATAAACAAAGCAGACACTTTCTTATGTCAATCTTACCATAAACATTGGATGTTGACCCCTGATAGTCTCTATCACTTTATTTTGAGTGAAGTCTTCAAATACTTGCACAGCTGAAGAAATGTAATCAACTTTTTCAATGTTTTCTGCAGTCTGTATTTGTTTAGTAGTTTAGTGAAGTAATTAGTACACATATTAGTTGACTCACTAAAGAATGATGGAGCCATGTGGATACATGTTACTTTTTGAGGCTTCATTGGAGGCCTTGAGATGTGGTAAGCAAGGCTGATCTTCAGAAAAGGAAGACATGACATGGGAGAGTTATATTGCAGATGCCTACATACCAGTGGGAAGAGGAAGGAATCAAGAGAAATTTTAGACCTAGCAGTGGAGAAGTGACACAAAGCAGCACTGTCAGATGCCCTAGGTGAGATAGTCTAAAGTGGGTGGTTGCAGCAGGCTACTGATAATACTATAAATACTGTACCATATCATGAGAATAGACAAGAAAAACTTTCCCTGCAATGATAGAAATCTAAGTCTCTCATATTTCAAGCCAGATCTTCTCTGGCAACACTTGTAGGTCTAGCCATGAATGTTTCCTGTATTTTTGGCAACATTACACTCTTTTTACAAATCTACATTATCTATCAGCTGGCTTATAATGTATTGCTTTGCAAGCCTTTCAATGTCTTAACCAAGAGTACAGTAAAAATCTATAGTGCCAACAATACATTACCAACCCAAATTCAGGGGCTACCTAGACCATACCAACCTATCTGCAAGAGTGCCCACCTGACAAGTGGCTGGCCCCTAAGAACTTTGTACAAAGCAACTCAGAAGATCATGAGAATTTTTGAATGGCATCAAGAAAGTGATGAGTGGTGATTATGGAGATGTTGTGCTAATAATACAATTTGACCACAGGAAAAATGCTGCCACTATAATATCTTACACAGTAATTGATGAGGCAGTCTCTAGAGCTGCCTCTACCAACAGTACAATTAACAATGAGCCAAATAATGTAAATACCAAGAAAGAATCAAAACCCCAAGGAGCCTATCAGGCTTCCTTGATTTACCTGTATTTCACTGCATCAGAATTGTTCTACCACATAGCCCTGGATAACTTATTGAAAATATTCAGAAACAACATTGGTACAATCAGTTCAGGTTAAATGCTGAACAAAAGGGAGTCATGTTATAGTCAGCAATTTGGAACTGTATAGTCTCTTCTGAGCATTACAAAACATGTGCATGTACCTCATCAGTGTACAGAATCTGATAGTGGAAGTAGATGCCCAGTACATCAAAGGTCTCACTTAGATATTTAACTGTTGACAAGCATGGACTGGTGGATTGTGGCTATTTTGTTATTTTACTTTGAGTTAGTGCATGTCAAAAGTGAGTTCCATGAACCAGATGGATTATCAAGAAGACCTAGACAACCAAGTGACCTTAGAACCTGACAGCAGTGACAACAAGGAGTTCAATGACTGGATAGACTATAAGCAACTGGGACTCTGCCAAGGACTCTCACAATATCTTAGCAACCACTCAATGCTACTCATTTCAAGGTGCTAGGTTGCTGTTTTCCTGACAGTGCCTAGCAACTTTTGGGCATCATCAATGTTACTGAAGGTCCATAGCACACCTATCAACCAGGTTAGTGGCAGATAAAATAGAATTGGATGCTGGCTGTAAGTAAGTTGCTTTGACAATATTAGACAAAAGCAGAGGATGGATGCTCATAATGGCATAGTAAGATGAGCAACCCATGTGCTTGCATATATTTACTCTTTCAGACTAAAACACTAAATAGGCTCTTGAATAACACTTAGCACACATCAAAATGAGGCTGTTTCACAAGGCCATTAGTGCATTTGTTGTAATGGATATTGTACTTCATGATGAAGTAAGCTAGCACTTTGATGATTGGCATACCATTGTTGGTAATTATTTTTCCTAGTGCACCTCAGCAGCAGATGACATCCTTAAACAATCACTTAACTACAGTGTCTGTATTTTCTTTTTGGAGCAGTCAGAATTCAAGCCAGCATCTTGACTTTGGCATGTGCATAGTGTCAATGTTGATCATGCTGAAGAAGAGTGCTGGCATGGTGATTATGGACAGTGAGAAGTTGATGCATTTGCTAAATTTGACAGAGATAACAAGTCTTCACATACCACTGAATATCAACATGGACATGGGGCCATCAGAAGCACTCAGTATGGGTAGCCCTGGTTGCATAAAGTCTTCTATGACTTGGATCATCATGCATAGCACATAAGATTTTTATTCAGTTACTAGGCTTTACCCACTAGCTTATGAGCACCATCCTTGTTATGTTGCCAAAGTTGGTTGTCACTAGGAAAGAAATTGGTATCTCCAAGACAGCAATCAGGCAACAAGTCCATGAACAAGTTTGTGGATTTGAATCTCCAAGCCAGCAATCAGAGAACAAGTCCATGAACAAGTTTGTGGACCAGATGCATGAGGCAGCCTTAACCAAGGCAAAGGATGACATGTCTTGGTATTATAGTATTATAATTGTGGATAGCTTTTGGCCCCTGTGCTAGAAATTGTATATATCTGGATGGCTCAGACATTGCTATTACATGACTCTTTAAAAAGCTATTCCACTGCCAGCTGAGACCATATATAGTGGAAAGGCAAATGAGACTCTTGGCTTACCAACTCTAGCTACCTCCAATGCACCGGCTGCACCCAGTCTTTAATGTAGTCAAATTCCTATGGACAACCATATACCTGGATGACAAGCACTGCTGCTGCCACTCCTAGTCCTCACTGCTAAGAGCCCAGAGTACAAGGTCGAAAAGATCCTGGACAGCCATCCATTTTGCTGCAAGCTACAATACAAGGTCAAGTGGAAGGGCTATAGTATTGAAGACATCTTCTAGGAGCCTGCTGATGGCATTCACATGCTAGCTCTTGTCAGAGAATCCCACCACACATACCTCAATGCACCTTGGGCATTTACCTTGTCTCTCCAACTGATCAGGCTGTCCAGGAGCTGTTCTATCCTGTGCATCAAGTCACTGCACTCTAAAGGAGGGGTGATGTCAGGGGACTTCTATTTTTGGTTGGTTACTTTCATTTTGGGTTAGTTTCTATTTTGGAACCTCCAAAACTGTTCCAGAGTAGTCTGGGGACTCCAGATCTTCTCTGGGGTTAGAGTTTAAGTGCAGTCATGCTGTACAGTACATTTCCATGCCTCTGCATCCATGCCTGATGCATTGCCTCCTGGCAAAGGAGTCCTTAGACTTGTTATCTTCAGATTCTTCTCTGCCAGGTAATTAGCTACATTTCCTGTTATATTGTACTCTTCAGATTCTCCTCTGCCAGTTGTATGACTTAGCTGCAACTTCCAGAGGGTTGCCACAGAAAGTGGCTGGTAGGTGGTTCCATCAAGCAGAAAAGACTGATTAAGCAAAGCCTCAAACTATACAAAAAAGGCTCAGAAACTGGGAAGAGCAATGAAGTGCAATGAAAATGTACTATGGTGCTCCTAACTTCATGGGCCTAGGGTTTTTGAGGATGGAGGAGCCATCAGAACACCAGTAACTGCTGAGCTTGCATGGTGAGACCAAGTCATTGTTGGCACACAAATCATCCACCATGTAGCAAGGATGGAGATAAGTCCCTCAACATTGTGATTATAATTCAGAGTCATCAAGGTATCAGTGAAAATGTCCAGAAATTTATTGGCTATAATAACAAAAGTCTGTGTGTAGAAGCCAAGATCAGCAGAGTCTGGAGAATAAAAAGAGCTAGCCATGATACTTCAGGCCCCAAGCAACTGATTATATAGATTATAGCAACTTCAATAAGATTGTTCAGAGTTGCCCAAAAAACAGGCAAATATGAGAATCACCATCTAATGAATTATGCTAGCAGTGGGAAAGAGGATGGCATATGATTATGAGTGGGAAAGAGGATGGCATATGATTATGGAACAAAAATAGCAAGTACACATAATACAGAATGACTACTTGAAGAATCAACATAATAAACTACAAAGAAGAAGAGTAGCAAAGCTACACTTCAGATTCAAGAGAGGTGTCCAACATCAGCAGGGGCAGATGTGGCATCATAAAAAGGGCTGCTGGTGTGTCTTCACTTTAGAGCACTATTGCACTTGCAAAAATACTGACTAAAGACACTGCATTGCACCAAAAGGACAGATATGTGTTACTCAGCTTGTATAAGCAAATGAAGGCCAGCTGAGAAGTCAAGCTGGGCAATATCACAAGCACTTACAAGTGCAGTCCACTAAATAAAAAAGGAACCAGTAGTTTTAAAAGATATTTACCAGAAAAAAAGGAAGCCACTGCAAGTCTGTTGTAAGGTGAATAGTAGGAGAACAAGGACTTGAAGCTTGAGAAGGCAGGAAAAACTCTGTGGCTAGGTGTGGTGCATCAGCAAAAAGAGTGAAGAGTAGGAATAGCTTTTCAACCATAGCAAGCTGCTGTAATACTTGATTAGGGTATTACTAATAGTTCTGAGGCTTTCTTAAAATCTTAGAAAGTTTCTTCAAATCCACACTGTTGCTTAACAATAAACTTGATGTTTTTGAGCATTACTCTCCAAAATATATAATACTTTGAAAGGTAGAAGGTTTTCAACAAACTCCAGCCTAGGTGATTCACTCTTTGAGAACTACCAAGCCTTTGCCTATTAATTGCCTGATTATTCTCTATTTTACTTGAACTATTTATACCTTTTTTATAGTGCATGTCTGAGACCACTATTCCATACAACCTTTTGTTTTAGAGTTTTCCAGCATTTATAACAAAATTGCTATTCTCTCTTTGGCCACTGTCTTAGTGCCACCATTTCTCTTTTTACCATTCATGGCTTTCTTTCCCCATTTATTTCTGCTCCTTTTGTCTGGTTTCCATTTATAAATTCTTTTTTTCCTTTTTATCTCTTCCCTGCATTCCATGCTTCTTTTGACATCTTTTCTTTCCTATTTCCTCATCTAGCCATGCCAAATTTAGTATTAGATCAGATCTCCTTTTTTGATCCAATCTCTACAATTTCATTGTCTTCACCAGCCCCATGCTTTCCCTCCTCATTACAGTAACTGACTATTATTGAAATGATGACCTTTAAACTGATCTCTGTTCCTCTTCTGTATTTCCTGTGTATTTATTGAGGTGTTTTTGGAAATATACTTTTGTTGAAACTGCTATCAGGAGGCTTACAGTTTTCAGCCTTATTATTAAAATGTTTATTTTGACTTCTGGTGCATGATTTTGTCTCTGAATGCTGGTACAGCATCATATTACTGCTGCATCAGTAAACCTGAGGAGGCAAATAGAGGATGAGGTGCTACTTACAACAGCCTCTAAGACTATTCTAGACCAAACCTCACAATAGTAATGAGACCACCACTCCACCAAAAGTTGTTGAGCAGTTCTTTAGCCTACAGTACTTATCTATACAGTATATACAGCTCAATTAAGCGTTAGATATTTACAAAAATCAACAAGATGTTTAGAGTAAGTCAAATAACGTGAAAATTGTACTGCATCTGTGAATGCAAATGGTCAGATTTGTCATCAACCTATCAATTTTGCAGCCAAGGAACAGGTGAAAAAAAAGACCCACCTCCAGAAATCAAGACCATGAAGATAAGGAAAACTTGACTTTACTTGTCAGTGCTGCGTGAAGAACAATGAGAAAAAACTGTATTGAAAGCTTTTAGACCCTACCAATTGAGCCTGAAGGCATCACATTGACCCCAACATCCACACTTAGATCCACATGCATTCGGTCCTCAATGTCACCTTCTTTCCTTATGTTTAAGTCTGCATCCATTTCTACGTGGATTGACTCATTTGACTGTGCCTTAATGTCAACTTTTGCCAAAACTCGCATATCTTCTCCTAGCACCAATGTGCATTAATTTTCACATCAATTTCATGATCTCATGTGTCAATGGATCCATTGAGGTGTGCTGCAAGCAATAAGTAGCTATAAGGAATCAATTGAGTGAGTGTTCCAACCGTCATGTAGAAAGGATGTCATTGTTGTAGGCAAATGTGTGACTAATTGTATCAAAGTGATGACTCAATGAGAAAGAACAAATTTGAACAATTGCACATGTAAATCAGTGTATAAACTGAGAATATGGTCAAGGAGACTCATCTCAAACTCTTTTCAAGTGGTGAGAAGCATAGCAAGCTCTTCAACAACTATGTAGTTATAATTGATAGAAGTAGCAACTATGAGCATTAAATTCAGGAAATGACCAGCAATAATAATAAAAGTTTAGGATTGTGTTATAATATAAGCATAGAGTAAGAAAAAAGGTATAATAGCTGATGACATGAGTAGATAATAGAACTTAGTGTACCTAGATAACTCATCATGTAAGTAGTTTTTCATGTCTTTGATTTATAAAATGCTTAACAACTAATAACTTAGGCAATCTTCAACTACTCCTTCTAAAATTCAACCACCTACAAAGGCAACAAACTGGGATCCACAGTAGACTTCAACAGTTATAAATAACTCCAAAAATCACCACACTTATATGGGACAACATCATGATTGTTATAATGATGATCATGCTTTTCAAAATAGTCTGAATTCTCTCTTGTATATCACTTGTCTGTGCATTTGAAAGGCCAACTTCTCAGGACAATGACTCTGGAAGTGGTGGCAGGAAAAAAGGTTTTATCTTAGGATGCTCTTGACAGTTGTGACTAGTGCAACATTATGGGCTGACCTTAGAGGACAGTCAATAGACACATCTATCCCACTTACAAGAAGGCATGCAAGGCTCTTGGTCTTTTAGAGAATAATGCAGAATGAAGGCAATGCCTCAGTAAAGCTGCTCCAATGCAATCAGGATCAGCTCTCAGATTGCAATAAGTGTCAGCTTATTAGTGGAGATGCCAAGTTTGCAGGTTCTACTGTTTTGATTCCAAGGATCAATCTTGATGCTTCTGACTTCTGAGAAGGATTTGCTTATTCCATTATACAAAAGACAGTTTCCTGTTTGACTATATTTTGCTATGACTATCAACAAGTCTCAGGGGCAATCAGTGAGTTGAATCTTAGGTCATTACAAATAATAGAAAAGAGAATTAAAGTGGTTGATTTATACTGAGTGCCAAACAATCTCAGGCAAAATAACAAAATATTGAAGCAAGGTTGGTTCACACTCATTCAAAGTGATCATGAGTTTAGTCTGACAATGAGCCTAGAGATTGGTTGTAGAAGAAACAAGTCAATATTTGTACTAATGAAAAAATTGGTTAGAAAAAAGATTTAATTTTTATAGAATAGCATTATTAAATAGAAAAATATATAGTCATAAAAGTTAGTTTTGTGTTATAATTAATATACTCTAATCTATTATAACCTGGTCTTTAACAATGATTGATATTATATATATACAATAATGCTATTCAAATGCTTAAAAGTTTATTATGAGTTCAATATGTCCAGTAATATTTGTTATTTATTATTTCATATTGAAAACTTTCTTCTTCTAAACAACAGATATTAGTGGTTTGCTATAAATAAAAGTGAAGCACAAGCAAAAGACATAAACTGTATAGTTTTATAGCATTTATGATATCAATCTAGCTAAATTTATACACAGCTATTGAGAGCTGTTGCAGTGCCAATGAAATTAAATTAGATAGCAGCCAAGAAATTTTCAAAAATTATAGGAGTATTAAATAACAGCATGAAAAACAAGTTGTAGCCATGAGAAAGCAACATGCTTATATGTTACATGGTAACCATGTGATGTCACAGGGTCACCTGATTTTCTGAGCAGTGTGCTCAATAGGCTGAAGCTAAGATTTATTAAAAGCTAAATAATTTTAAAAATGAGTGCAAATGACTCTTGAATTCAAACCACCATGGAAATTAATTTTGCTCTCACATCTGCTACTGTGGTCTTGGTGAAAAAGGGCCTATACATTTTCAAAAAAGCATTGTTTGTTTTTATAAAAGACTTATTCCAGGCTCTCTGCCAATAAATTCCTTCTTGATAGATAAACCCCACTGGCCAACATGCCTTGCTTTGAACTCTGCCCAGTTATATTCCATGTGTATTGAAATTTAGAATATTATTGCTCCAAACATTGTGATGCTCCACTACATACAAAACAATATACAAACAGTACAAAAATACAAGACAGTACTGACATTCAACATTTCATTAGTCAAATTTATAAAGACAAACAAGCAGCAATCTGCTTCAGCAGAGTCAGAGGCAGCATGAAACCAGTTAAGAGCAGTATGCTACAGAGGTCATGAATATTTCTGATTCTAACAATGGAAATGAGTAATTTGAAAAGAAGAGAAAATAATAACATGGGAATAGTGAAGTTCTGCTATATCTGCTTCCTTTATTGATTAAATGCAATAACAATACAAATGTTGACAACAAATCTTTCAAAAGAATGAACCAGCAAGTTGAAAAAAAAGGAGAATACTGGTGTATGAGTCTAATTCCTTATATGTATGTATATAATGCTTCAGCTACCATCCAAATCAAGTTAAGATATTAATAGTGCCTGCTATATTAGAAATATTGCAAAGGACATGGTTCTGACTATAATTTATCTGCTGGACATTGGAATCTTTGATATAATCAAGATGAACACCTGCTAGAGCTCCATGACCTTGCAAAAAATTGAGTTTTACAAATGACACTTCAGACAGATAAATCTTTTCTGAGTACTTGTCAAAATAGTTGAAATGATGCACAAGATATTTGAAATCTAGCCTTTGAAATTTGTCATCCATCTTTTTGTGCCAGAAAAGAGCTTACTAGGAGAACCAGTTTATTTGATTAGAAAGTCACAAGCTAAAACAAAATATGAGATAAATCCTTGCAAATGGGCTATCTCAAGTCTAATCAGAATTTTTGACTTTGACTCTTTTATTTTTGGTCCATTTTTCAATGAGAAAACATTTCACTCTTTAAAAACAAATTAAGGAAGAAAACAAGTTTCTTTCTAGAAAATGTAGCAAAAGCAGAAAGAAGTTCAAAGTCAATTTTATGGCTAAAATACTAATTTAATACATGCTTAGACAGCATCCTTTTTTTTCTGAGTATTAACTTGGGCAAGCACAAGAAAATGATGTGCCTTAACTAGCAGAAATGCTGTTCTAGTAGTAACTTCTCATTTTTTTTTATTTCTTGATTGTATCATTCTTGGTTGACCTGTTCCATCTGGCCATCAAACTAAGGGTGGTATGCAGTGGATGTGTGGAGCTTGATATGAAGCAGATAATTGAAGCTAAATATGCAATCACCATGAATTAGTCAAGTTTCCATTACACTGTACTATCATTGGTCTTAAAACCTTTGAAAGATAAGCAGTTTACAAGATTTATTTCCTTTTATGCAATCTACACTAAATTTGTTCATAGATCAAACATTGTATTGATCACAGAGCAATGGAGGACTATCACTTAAAATCTTATTGTGCATTGTTTTAGAATGCAGATGAAAGTAGTGTAAAAGCAACCTCTAAAGGTTGTGATTAATCATGCAGCTAGCATAAAATTCAAAGTATATTAGAAATGGTACAAAGGAAAATTCAAAAAAAACAAGTTTAAGGACTCCTCTGCTAAAATGCAGTGCATCAAAGTAGAAGCATTAAATTGTATTGTACAGCATGGCAGAGTTTGAACTTTAACTCCAGAGTATCCAGAGGTGTCTGACCCACCCCAGAATAGTTTCAGAAATAGATGTCAAAATGAAGTTTCCTGAGGCTAGTAAGCTTGATTCATTGAGCATAGCAATGATATCTTCTGAGAGAATTCTGTTTTCAGCAACATTATTCAACTGAGGTTTATTTTAAGTTGTATGCCTTTTTATAATTTCACAAGCATTAGTGTACCTGACTTGAGGAGCTTCTCACCTGAGCAAAAATGATGCCCAAGGCTATATTAGCTTGCTCTTTGCCTTTTTCTCTGGATTTTATCTACTGCTTAACTTGTTGCTTTACACATGCAGCAGCACCCTGACACTTGCTTTAATCTTAAAAATGTCTTAAAAATGACTTAAACAAAGCTAAGATTCACTAGGCCTTTATTAAAAAAGAAACACAAGCTGCTTTAAATACAATAATCTGCTTTGTGCATCTCATATCTTGTCTGGTGCTTTGTAACCATTGAGATGGATTCTTTGATTATTCTTCATCATTAAGTAGATTAATTCAGATGCAATACTAGCTTCTTTTTGCTATTTTTTATTTTCTTTTTTTCTTGTTATGTAATTCAAAGTTAAAAGAAACAGTTCAAGGCAAGTATACAAGCTTTGAAGGCCTTAGAGAGTAGGATATGACAAAGAGTGTTGAAATGATAATAAAATCAAGAGAGAGGAGTTTTGGAGAGAAGTTAAAAGGGTTTGAAGTTGAAGAAGAGGAGTCAAAGAGAATTAAAGCTAGAATACAAAGAAGTAAAGTCTGAAAAAAGTTTAAGAAAAATAAAGTAAAACCAAAGATCAAAATAAATTTAAACAAGGCTTAAGTTGAGAAATGAAGTGATTGCTAAAATGATAGCTAGAGATCAAGGTCAATAGAGTCAAAAACTGAGCAATAACAGGTGAGATAATTATTAAAGAAGCTGAAGGTTTCTAAAGGAGGCTTATCAACTCTAATAGCTTCTGTGCTTCAGGTTAATAAAAGAAAGTGCAAAACAAGCCCTGAATCTGAGGCTCTTTAAAGGAGTAAGCATTATGCTCAGTCTCCACTTGCAGAATCTTCAAAGCTCCTTAGATATAGAAAGAGCAAGATATAGTAAAGCAAGCATAAAAGAAGCTATTGCAGGATTAAAACAAGATAATGGGCCAGCAAAAAGCCTTGAACAATAACATTGAGTAGTAAAGTCCAAAGTGGAAAAATTGAGACTTCAGATGATTTATCTACAGTTTATATACTGTCAGGAAACTATGGACATGTAAATAAAGAATAATCACATGGAGGAAGCATGTAATAGAATAGGATGACATGGAAAATACATGTGATAGAATGAACTTGGAGTAGAATGATGATCAAAATAGTAGAATATCACAGGGTCATAATGGAAGTTACACTTATATTTTTGTCCATAATATTTAGTCTTAAAAGTCCCAAGCTTGTCAAAGATGGTGTTCTCTTTGAAATTGTAATTCTTTCAGTAAATAAAACAATAAAGCTAGCTGTATCTTAATTAGGAGTTGAAGATGTAATCAACTTTATAGTAGCATTCTCCAGGAAAAAGGAGTTAAAGGCATAGCATTTAAAAAGATGAATGTGAAAAATTGAATGGAGGCTTTTTATGTCTAAAAACAGACCAAGTTCATAAAGCATGCATCAGAATTTCTTGGGGAACTTTAAAAGAGCCAAATTGCTGGTGTTTTCCCATTCATAAGCTTTGTTGGCAATGTTGATTTCTTTGTGAAAGAATTGGTGAAGGCTTTAGAGGCTTTGATTGACCTTGTAAATAATGTAAGAGGAAGATGTCTTAAAGGAACAAAGTGAGCTAGGAATACTAGCTCTTACTAACAAAGAATAAGGAGTTTTGTTATAGGTAAACTCTATTTTGAAGTAGAAGCTGTTGATTGTTGAGGAGGGTGAAGAAGTTATTGAAGAATTCACTGGAGTCAGTACTCCAAGGGTTATGTTGCTTGAAGTATGTGTTCCAGAGCACTCATTAAATCTGGTTCAGAATCCTAGTCAAATGAAAGTGATCTAGAACAAGGAATCATGAATATGGCTGAGACATGGAAGTAGCTGACATCTGAATGGGGCTGATCTACTAGAGAGGAATCAGAGTTGGAATTTGATGGGAGGGAATAGGTAGAAGTCCTGACACAAAGAGGGACTTTTAAGTAGGAACTGGAGAATTTACTCTCTGACACATACTTCAAAGCCAACAAACTCTGAAAACAGCAAATAACTCATTACAACAGTTTTTCCTTCAAAATTCTACTGATCTCACTCCTATCTCCAAAGTGTCCCCAGGTTTGTTGCCATTTTCTCTCTTTTTGGACAGCAAACTCCTTCTCTAAAATGGCCTGATCTATGTTTCTAATCATCACGCTTTTTGACTGAACATCCTTTGCCAACACTATGACCACAACTTATTATGCAAATGCATTTCTGGCCAGGTTTGAAGAAGGATATAATGTGCTATGTCTGCTTTTGCAAATCCTGTTTCTGGGACAAGGTTTCTTGCTACTGCTCCTTCAAACTCTTTAAACTCCTAGTAGGTTGACAATCATGGACTTTCATTTCTATGAACTACATTATTAAGCTATTGAAAGATAGATACAATGCCATTCTAGTTGTAGTATGCAGACTAACCAAATAAGCTATCTTTATATCCTGCCATACTATAGACATGGCACCAAATCTTGCAAGGCTGTTTGTTGAACATGTCTTTTTGAAGCATGAGCTCTCAAACAACATTGTCTCTGATTGGAGCTCCTTGTTTATATCCAAATTTTGGCAGTTTTTATGCTAGACTTTTGATATATGAACCAATTTGTCCATTGCCTATTATCTAGAGATTGATAGACAAATAGAGCATGTTGATCAAATACTGGAGCAATATCCTTGCTTCTATGTTAATTACCTCTAAAATGACTAGTGCATTGAATTGCTTGTAGTGAAGTTCACTTACAACAACACTTCCCACTTTACCACCAGACTATCTTCTTCCTTTGCCAACAAGAGATACCACCTCCATCTCACCATCTCCCTTCATGATATCTTCTCCTATGCTGCATATAAAGTTGCCTATGATCTTTGGGCACTACTAGAGTTTCTTCAGAAAGAAATTTAAAGTCTACAGCAAACATGCAAACACTAAGCAAATGGTAGCCCCAGATTGGCCTATAAAATTGCTTGTCTGGCTAGACAGGAGGAATATAAAAACCCATCAACCCTCACTTAAACTAAACCACAAATACTTAGACCCTTTCAAAATCACCAAAAAAATCTTCTCTCATGCTCATTGACTTGTAATTCCTCCTGGCATGAAATTCTTCCACTCTGTCTTTCACATTTGTCTTCTTGAACACCACCTCTCCAACCTCTTTTCTTGACATGCCCTATCCTTGTCCATCAAAGTCAATGGCAAATCTGAATACAAAGTTAATAAAATTATGGATGCTTATCACTATTGAAGCAAAGTACACTCCTGGTTTGATGAGTCAGATATAGCTCCAAGGATAACACTTGAGAACCACTAAACCTCTGCAGAGCTAATTTTCTATGCACTTTCTACCACCTCTTTTTCACCAAACTTTGAAACTCTCAATTCATGTGAATGCACTTCTACTCTTTCATGCACTTCAACTCCTCCTCTGACCTCCATTCCACTTCCACTCTTCTTGCACTACTTGTCAGATTCTATTGACTATAAACTCAGACTATGGAGTGATTTCTTACATAGTGAATATGAAGTTTATGTACACAGTTATTGCTGTGAGACATGGTGTACAGAACCAAGAGGCTAGAGAAAGAAGTGAATATGGAGGGAGTGGAACTAGTCCAGGGATTCAAAGAAAGAGAACTCCAGAGTTTGAGGATGAGCTCTAGAGCTGAAAGTGAGTTCTGGGGAACAAATATTTGACAATCAAGGCTAAGTGTTGAAAACTTGTCAAGTTTTAGGGCTGAGCTTGAAGGTAGTTGATAAGGAATGTAACTAAAATAAGGAGAAAAAGCAGAAACTAAAAGAGAAGAGAAAAAAAAGGAAAGAACTTAAAAGAAGAGACCAGAAAAAGACACAAAGTTAAATTAAGAATAAACAAAATGAGTAAAGATAATAAGTAGAGAGTAGAGTTGAATAAGAAATAAACAAGTAAAAAAAGAACCAGAGACAAGTTGAAAAACTAAACAATATCAACACTACTATACCAAATGTTATGCTATGACTTATATACAAAGGGAGGAGTGAATAGGCCCCAAAACACAGGCCCAGGCTTTAGGGTGAGTTGCAGTGCAGGGGTTCTTGCTAGAGCCTAGAATTCATGCAAGGAGTTGTGTAATAGTACCAAGACTCTTGCTGAAGCCTGGAGATTGTTCAAGATGCTGCAAGTGTTAGTATCAGTTGAGTGGCATAAGAGAAGCTCACAAAAGAATGGCCTTGCTTTAGTAGCATGGGAGGTATATAATGGATGAAGAGATGAGGAATCAAGCAAAGAAGAAGTGCAAAACACAAGATTCAGGCTAAGATAATGCATTAATGCTTGACATGTAGTAGTTGCTTTATTTGAGATTGGAAGAGTGTCAAGAATTACTGAGGCCAGTGCTGACATAGTGTTGGTGGGCAGTAATGGGTCAGAGATTGCCAGGGTTGGCACTGATACAATATTGGTAAACAGTAATAAATTAGAGATTGCTAGAGTGGATGCTGATATGGTATTAATGGACAATAATGAGTATTGATGGCTGCTGGTTTGCAAATAATGACTGCTGATGTGTATTAGTGGTGCTGGGGGTGTCCAAGGGAGTTGAGGCCCCAGGACCAGGGTTTGGTGCCACTAGGGCACAGGTGGTAATAGGGCTGAATCTGATGGAGTCTGCCCAACACAAATGCTCAAATGCTGAAGATCTCCTCAATAGTAACTGATTCACCCTAAGTGTTATTAGTTAAGCACTCAAAATCATGTTCACCAACTTACCCAGTTCAAACATGTGAGAAGTAGTAACTCTAGTTATCAGTCACCTCTGTTGTTGCTTCACATTCCTCCTCAACTCCTTTGCTAATAATCTGTCATCCACAGACAACCCCAGGCAACAATGCAAGATCCTTACATTTGGGGTTCTTGTTGGTGAGGGAGCCCCTGTCTCATTGAGCTCCAAACTCCACTCTATAAGCCTCCATGCCAATTCCACCACCTTCTACCTGCTCCTCTGGCAGAAGACAGAAGACTGCCACCAACCATTTTCTCACCACCAACAGTTGCCCTACCCATCTTTATCTCCTCATTCTGCAAATTTTGCTTTCACTGCATTCTTTTATCCTATACCTCCTAAAATGCTCCTCCATGGAAACTCATCAAGCAGAGCTCTCTATCACTTGGTCCCATGTGCTCCTGAAGGTATGCCAGCTCTTTCTCCAAGGCAGCCACCACTTCACACATGCACAAAAGGTTTTTGTAGGCCTTGTAAGCTGCACGCTGATCTTTAACAAAGTGCTGCAGGGCTAGGCAGTATTGAGTAGCCTAGTGCTGTACCACAACTTGAAACATTGAATTGGCAGCCTCCAATCATGTGTTCTAGAAGTGAAGGGTTTCTATTTTAGGACCTCCAAAATGGTTCTGGAGTGGTTTAGAGTTCTGAACTTCTATTTTTAAATGACCAGAGTGGTTTCTATTTTGGGACTTCCAAAACTGTTCTGAAGTGATCTGAAGACTTTAGACCTCCTTTGGGATCAGGATTTAGATGCAGTCATACTGTATAGTATGTTTCTATGCTTTTGCTCCCATGCCTGATGTGCCATGCCCTAGCAAAAGAGTCTTTAGACTTGTTCTCTTTGGATTTTCCTCTGCTCAGTAATTAGCTACATTTCCTGTTGTATCTTACTGCTCTAATACACTCTAGAGGTTGTCCTTACACTGACCTCCTACTTGACAACCTCCTCCACCCTCCACTGTTTACTCAGCACCTTGTACATGAGCCTTAGAGGCCACCCCTCCTTCCACAACATGAGCCATGCTAACTATAATAGTACTTGGTGGAGGTCATGCTTGAATCAACTGCCATTGGTCCTGGGCCACCCAGTACCAGGAATCTACTTGATTGTTAGCTGGCCTTCCTTCTACTAAGTTGTCAATCTGATCCATTCAGGCAGGCTGCAGTGCTTCCTTGAAGGTGAGGCAGAGCTGCAGACCATCAGAGTAGTTGATCTGCTCCATGAGTGCTTGGAACAAGTTAATGTACTTGTCCAGGGCCTCTTGCCTTGCTCATACTAGTCTTTATCTTATAGGGCCAGTGCTGTAGTCTTGGCTGAGAAGAACTCATCCTGGCCAGAACTCCTATTTGAATGTAGCCTAGTCTCCAAACTCTGCAACTCCTCTGGGGTGCTGGAAAACTCTCATTATGTAGGTTTGCTGCTTGTCCAGACTTCATGTAGGACAGGACCCATGCAATTTTCAGCTCATTGAAAAGGAAGTTATTACTACAGAGCTGGATATAGGTGATGCAGGACTGGAGGAAATGCCCTTCAGACATGGTAACCATTGTATGCATCTGGAAGTGCTGAGCAGAGAAGGTTGGTATGCATGTGGGACTGGTGTTAGAGAGGGAGAAGAGGCAGCAGAGGCTGTGGGGAGGCACTTAAGAAGTGCCTGGAGTGAGTTGGAGATGGTTTTAGTAGTTTGACAGAGAGTGGAAAGTTTAGAGGTATGGAGGGATAGAGACAAGTGACTCCAGACATTGTACTGTGGAACCAGAGTATCTGGGGGGGCTGGCTGAGACATAAAAATAGAGGGGCTTGAGTCTGGTAAAAAGGCAACAAATAGGGACTTAAAAGATTGGCAAGCTGTAGGAGGCCTCTGAATCAAAATTAGGAGACTTGTTCTGCTGTAAAGGCAACCTCCAGAGGTTGTGGCTAAGTCATGCAACTGGCAGAAGAGAATTCAAAGTGTATTAGAATAGTACAATACAACAGGAAATATAGCTAATTACCTAGCAGAGGGGAATCTAAAGAGAACAAGTCTAAGAACTTCTTTGCCAGAGCGCAGCACATCAGGCATGGGCACAGAGGCATGGGAATGTACTGTACAGCATGACTGCATCTAAACCCTAACCCTGGAGGAAGTTTGAAGTCTGTCAGGTTTCATGGACTATAGAGACTCAGACTACTGGGTGATTTCTTATATAGCAGATGCAAAGTCTACATGTATGATTGCTGTTGCTGATAAGTACTTGGCTGGGCTAGGTGCACTAACACTGATTTTATCTGGTGCCTCAATTAGATTAAGTGCTATCTTATCAGCAGGGGCCAAAGTCCCTGATCAGAAGCCTTGGAACCACAGAAACATCACAAAGCAATCCTGTGCTTTTAGCAGTTCATTGGACCTGCTCCACCCTAGCACCTTTGTCCAATGTCTGGTGACTTCCACCCCCTTGATGGTTCAGGCCTAACTGACAGTTTCCTGTGCATTTGTCTACTTATAGGCTTTGATTGTAGGGTTGTCCAACTGGTGGATAGATGCCATTGGCAACTCAGGCAAAATTTTCAGGTTTCATCTCTTGCACCACAATTCTTGAAGTTTACATACACTGCTAGTGACTTATTTTCCATTCTTTGTGTTCAAACTGGATTATTTTTACTTACCTTATGTAGTCAGCAACAATAACCTAGTGCCTTATAAATACTATACTATGTGGTAGCACCAGAACAATAGACCTCCACTGCATACATTTCATCTTAGTGAGCTTATTCCTCTCAAGTTGCTAAGTTGTCTATTTCACTTCTTGCTCACTAGATTGCTAAGCAGCTAGCACCTCATGCATGCCAGCAGCCTAGTTACCCCCTTCAGCATGCCAAGTTAGTGCCTTTTATCACCAAAGGTACCACTAGGTACATTACTGCCTCCCTGTTGCCAAGAGTCTAGTGCCTGCATCTATAGTAGGATTTTGATTTAGCGCCTGATTGCTAAGCCCTCTCTTTATCCTTCTCACACTTACCCAAAACTTCCAGCTTCACAAGTAGCTGGGACCCTGCCTAGAACTCTCACATATCTTAGCACATGCTCATTGCTATTCCACTGGAGGCACTAGGTCACAGTTTCAATTGGTGATCTTTGGGCATTATTATTGCAGATTGTGGGGTGTACAAGACTATGAGGCGGTGAGTCACACAAGCACAATAGGAACAGGAGTGCTCCTGAGTATTGGGGCAAGCTCTGGAGTTTAGGAGCAAGCTCTGGGGCTGAGAGTGGGTCAGCTCCAGAGTTTAATTATCAGGGCTTTGTTAAGGGACTCCTCATTCCCTTCCTTTTTCACTCTTTATTCCTTCATTCTTCTTTCATTCATTTCCTTATTTATTGTTATTCTTTTACTTTACTGCTTTTACCTCTTCAACGCTATTTGTTGGTACTACTTTCAGCCTCTGAGGTGCTCTGGGTCTTCAGCTATCATCCAGACAAGTATGGCTCCTCAGCACCAGCCACTTATATAATCTGGAGTTTGCCTTTCTGACTTCCAAAACTCTGGATTTGTCCTGTCTTGCAATTTTTGAGTTTTTTAAGGTTTTGTTGTCCTGTACAGTTGTTTTTCATGCTTCTGAAGCCTCAGAAGCATCCATCCTGGCATAGGGAATCCCTAGACTTGTTCTCTTTGGATTTCCCTCTAGGTGAGTAGTTATTATGATATTGTTGGTATATATTTTAATATACTTTGGATCTTCCTCTGCCAGTTGTGTGACTGAGCCATAGCCTCCAGAGGTCACCCTTACAGCAGAACAAGTCTATATTTTGGTCTGGGAGCCTCCTTTAGCCTGCTTGAATCCTCTCCCTCTTTAGGTCTTTCCCTCACTGGATTGCCCTCCCTGCCCCTCCACTGTCTCTATGACTCAGCCAGCCCCTCTAGGTGCCCCCTTGGACAATTCTGCCCCCTAGGATGAGGCCTGGAATCGCTTGCTTGCTCTTGAGACTCAGGTGCAGACCACTCAAGCTTCCCTCACCCTTCATACCACCAAACTTGCTGGATTGCATCAGGCCATAGACACTATTGCCCATTCTCTTCAGGCCCTCCTAGAGCACCTTCCTCTCACTTCTACCCCTCTTCAGTCAGCTCCAGCTAGGGCTGACACACCTCCAGTCCCTTGCTTTCAGGCTTCCCCCTCTGTTCATGCCAATATTCCTTGTCCAGCACTCCCTGATGCATTTAATGGTGACCGAGCTCTGGGCGAGCAATTTCTGCAGTCTTGTATCACCTATATCCAGTTGAGCGGTGAGGCCTTCCCCTCTGACACTCTCAAGATTGCCTGGGTTCTTTCCTATATGAAATCTG
>JAGGAU010000068.1:0-50964 GCA_017657275.1 Termitomyces sp. T108 | reverse complement strand
CGGGAATAGTCCAGAGATTTCCGGACCTCCTCCGGGGTTAGGGTTTAGGCGCAGTCATGCTGTACAGTACATTCCCACGCCTCCGCACCTGCGCCTGATGCGCCGCACTCTGGCAGAGGAGTCTTTAGACTTGTTCTCTTTGGATTCCCCTCTGCCAGGTAATTAGCTACATTTCTGTCGTACAGTACCACTCTAATACACTTTGGATTCCCCTCTGCCAGTTGTGTGACTTAGCTGCAACCTCCGGAGGTCGCCCTTACAGCTAAGTATATAGCCACCTTCAAAAGTGCACAGGAATGTTTGTGGTTGCAATTACTAATAAGAGGTATTTGTTGATACCAACACCAACACCCATATTAGCAATACCCATGTGGTCATCAGCCTATCCAAGGACCCTATCTTTCATGCACATGTCAAACATGTCAACATAAAATACCACTTTCTTCAAGAATGCATTCAGTCCAACAATATATTCATTCAATACATCAATACCAAAAATAATGTCATAGACCTATTCAGCAAAGCTCTTGCAGCTTTCCTTTTCACTTGTCTATGCTCCCTGCTCAGGCTACAACACTCACTCTGATCTCATGCAAAAAGGAGTAAAGTTTCTGGTGAGGAAGAGTGTTAGGTGTAGCCACTGTTGATAGGGGCAAGAAAGTGCTGAGGATATACAGCATGGAAGTCTCCACTATTTTTGCAAAAAGCACAATGCCACAGATGGATAGCAGTAGTGGCAATCATTCTGTAAGAACAGGTAACAGTGGCAGCAATCACTTGTTAAAAAAAGGGCATAAGGCAGCATGGACTGGCCTACTTTGATCCAAGAGTGTTATAAGCTGTGCTATAAGCACCCATAATTGCATGAGGAATGTATGGGATTAGCAAATAACCTTAGACAAGGATAAAAAAAACTAATAGGATAAGTGGCAAGTTGAAGAGGCCCAAGGTGAGATAATCTGAGATAGATGGCCACCACAAACTATCACTATCACTATAAACATTGTACTATATCAACTTCCCTTCTCATAGCAGAAGCCTAAGTTTTCAGAAGAGTATAGAGCTAAAGTGACTCCAACTTTGTCAGCATTTCTGTTTCTTGTTTCTGCCAGCTACTTCTAACTGCCACAGTGTTTCCATTGAAATCCTTGATTCTTATCAGGAGTGTCAGCCAAATGAATGGCATCATCTTCTGCCTACTACAAGAGAAACTTCTGAAAAAAAGACAATCTTTCCAGTAGTAACATTTAGGTCTTCCCATGTTTACTAATAGTCATGCTTATACTCTAATACCTCACTAGTTTCTGAAGACTGGACACAAGTTCTCAATTTTGCTTATAGGTAGATTGTGATGTTATCACTGTCACATCACCTGCTTGAACCACCTCAATTAGGTCACTATTACTTTGCTTTGTTTACCTTGTCATATCTCTTTCTTCCTTTGGTTTTTCTCATTATATCTACTCCTTCCATTGTTTCCTTACTCTGTGAAAGACAGTCCATACATACTAATACCAGTCTTTTATACATGACTGAGGATATGTCACACAAACTCTAGAATTAGATTATTGTAACTTACAACTAGTATTAGATATGACACTAATACATCTTTTATATATAACTGGGGATTTGTAAGAGCAAGGCTAAACGTCTGTGGAACTCCTTCTACAGAGCCAGCAATGCAAGTGTCAAGCAAGAGTCAGGCAAGGGGCAAGCAGAGGGTCAGACATTGCTAGAGAGCTTACAGTTGATTCAGTGGATAGACCAAGAAAACACTGCTATTGTTCAGCCTGGAGATATTCTATCCACAAGCTGCCTATATATACTACATCAGTGGCTGTGTTTTTACTAATACTGTTTACTAATCAGGCCCTAATATGTAACAGAGTATGACTAACAATAAATGATGCTGAGTAAGGTCTATGCATATAGCTCATCAAGGCTGACTATTAAAAGGCTGACTACTAAGAGACAGAAGGGAAAAGGGTGGGCTGAGCAGCCAGTCAGATCTGCTAAAAGTAGGTATATCACTAAGCTCAAAGTAGGGTTGGACATGGTCTAGAAACCAGTCCTCTGACAGGATTATTGTAACTTACAACTATTGTTAGGTCATTGGTTCTACCATTGTAAGTACAAAGCCATCTGAGCATTGCCTAGCCTAGCTATAAGGTTCCATCCAGATTACTTATCACCCTCAGGCCTAGTAAAGTAAATTCATCTGTATATTCAATCTATTCATGTGTTAAAAATCAGAGGGAGACATTTATGTTATGATTGTTGCTATTTTCATTTAGGTGGAGGCTTTACATTGATATCTCTACATTTATGCATATAGTGTCTATTTATGGTCAAATCTTGAGCCTATGTCATATCTTCTTTGTTTATGACTGCAACTTGCACCCCTTCTATAAGTCAGCATTGAATTCTCTTCAATGTACTTCAAGGGTTTGGTCAAGGTTGCAAATTCAGCTATTTTCTTGAATTTCTTCTCTGTATCTGAGCTCTAAACCAACCTTCTAATTTTATATATTCACAATGTACTTGATTGTGATTAGATCCTTTACATTTAAAACAATTCTTTTTGCCTACAAACCTTGTGCTTTCATAGTCTATATTGATGAAACTGATATTTCAGATCTGTTGTATTAGCATGAAGTAGCTGGGCCAGGCTACAGGTGTGTAGCCATGGGCTACAGATAGAACAATCTTGCATATTATGCAGCAGCTGAATCAGACCACAATATTGGATTGACTAGCTACAATGGTGAAATACAAGATGTTGACCTTACATAATCTACATACACATGTCAACAGAGTGCATTGGGTCTAACTAAAGTGATGGATGTGCTGATAGCACATTGTATCTCTATCCAGTAACCTCACAAGTTACAAGATGGTAGAACATTGAAGTAAATGTTTCAGGATGTCTTTCTTGCTCTGAATTTAAATATCCTGGTAATAGTATCTTCTTCTCTTGCTAGTTTTACCTCAGTTCTAAACACAAGCTCTAAAGCCAGGGCAATGTCACATTGTGACTCCATCATTTACATAGTATCTTGTTTTTAGGAGGCTAATGAATGCCTTGTTACTCACTAAAGTACTCCTAACAATGCAGGTTGCTTCCAATTCTGCATTCTGTGTCACTTTCAGGATTTTAATGCCAAGGATGAAATCCTCAACCATGAAGAGAAAGTTAGGCACAGGAAAATTGTAGAGTAGGATAAATGCTGTGGCTTCTGACATCAAGATGGTGTGAAATTTCTATTGAATGCCTTCAGCTCATTGTGTTATGCTCAAGAATAGAAGTAATAGGGCAGTTTCTACCACTCTACTTTTCTTTTTAGGGCTATCTCTTATTCTTGCCACTAAGAGGAGAGCTCAGGGTTCTTTTCAAATAGTACTTGGATCAGCTTTCTGAGATATTTCCCTGTTGTCACCAAGTCTGTCAGGGGACCGGTTTCCAGACTGTCCAACCCTACTCTGAGCTTAGTCCAACAAGCCTATTCCTAGCAGATCCAACCAGCTGCTTAGCCCACCCTTTCCCCTTCCATCTCTTAGTAGTCAGCCTTGATGAGTCATATGCATGGACCTTACTCAGCATTGATTATTGTTAGTCATACTCCATTACATACTGGGGCCCAATTAGTAAACAGTATTAGTAATAACACAGCCACTGATGTAGTATATATAGGCAGCCTGTGGATAGAATATCCCCAAGCTGAACAATAGCAGTGTTCTCTTGGCCTATCCACTGAATCGACTGTAAGCTCTCTAGCAATGTCCAACCCTCTGCTTGCTCTGCTTGTCCCTTGCCTGACTCTTGCTTGCCCCTGTGCCCACCTGACTCTCACTTGACACTTGCATTGCTGGCTCTGTGGAAGGAGTTCCACAGATGTTTAGCCTTGCCCTTACAAGGTCAGCCTTCTGACTTGTCTGCCAGTCCCTGATCCAGAGTTTGAGCTTCATGTAGCTCTTGAAGTGGTCTCTCTGTTCTGGCAACAGATTGAACCAGGATGGTGTGAATAGCTGTATGGTGGAAAAGCCTCCAACAAGGGTAAATGTCCTTTAACAATCAGAGTTACTCCACCTGTTGCAATTAATCATTATTCTTGCTGGCTGTCATGGCCTCAATTTGTCCCTTCACAATCCACAGGAATTCTCTATTGACCATGTTTGTGATTTGGAGGGTAGTGGAGAACTGGCCCAATGGCAGAGCCTGAGGAGTTGACAGTGTGAACCATGATAGTGTCCCCTGACTTGTCTTCACTTTCTTGTCTCAAGATGCTCAGAGCAGAGAGGTTGGAGGAAGGAATGTTGAGTGTTGCTATATGGTCAGATGTCTTCTCTTTTTCTCATGGTAGCATACCCCTATTTGCTTCTCCGGGCTGGCTGATAGGAGGCGTTTCTTGAAGTCCATCATCGTGTGTTAATGGTGTGAGGGGGTGTCATTTCGGGGGGGGCGGGTTAATGTTTTTATTTTGAGGTGTTAGTCCGACCCTGCAGGGTATCGGTGACCTCGGGGTGGACTGCTGACGTGTCTGGGCACCTTATTGCGTGTCACCTGGTTTTGTGTGTCCACTCTACTCAGGGATGGCATTGGGCATGAAAATTCATTTTCGGTGAGTGATGTCGGGGGGAAACAGACGTTGGGGAGTCGTGGCCGGCTTCAGGAGTCCTGTCGTCTGAGTCTGTGGCGAGGGACTGGTCTTTCTGTGTCCGTCTGTCAGTGTTCGTTCGATATGTTCCTTCTGCCTGTTTGGTTTCTCCCTGCAGGAGGTAGTTGCAGGTGGTGTTCATAGTGTGGTACGCTCAGCACTATGCATGCCCCATGTTCTGGGGATGGCAGGAGGGTGTCTTAGGCTCGATCGTCCTGCTAAGCAGGGCCTCGGTTAGAGGCGGCGGGTGAGTGGTGCTTATGGGTGGTGGTTTCGGATCAAGATGCCCCCCTTCTGTCATGATCTCAGAAAGATTTGACATGCGACGAAAAGCCGAGTTCTGTCAATCTAGGTTCGGTTACGATGGGCCTATATAGTCTCCGATCCTTGACGTGTTTCATGATAAGTTTTCCTTAAGACTATGAGTTGGCAGTCCCCTGCTCCTCTAGCAGCTTTCATGGATCCTTATTGGACTTACGTTCTTCCTCTCATCTTCGTAGTTCTTGTGTATCTCAAAACACGTCCCAAGTCACAGACGGTATCTATCTCTAACATAGCGGGACCTGCAATATCTGCAACGGGAATCCTAGGTTCCAAAGACTTTCATTATGTGCCTGGTGCCCAATATTGAGTAGCTTTGTCAGGGAACTTCTGGGAATACTATCATTATGGTGTTGGCGAATTCGAGTTTAAATGGCAAGAGCAATACGGTGCTGTGTATCGCTTCAAAGCACTTTTTGGAGTGAGTTCCTTGTTGTATGGTTACTATATGCAGAATCTTGTCAATGTGCGATTTTAACAGGAAGACCGTTTGCTAGTTGCCGATCCCAAGGTAGCACTTTCGATTCATGCTAATTTATATACATTACCAACAAACCATCCAGGCATTACAATATATCTACCAAACGGCGGGCACCAAATGGCGAAAACCTGAGATTCGCCGTGAATTTGGCCGGATGTACTTGGGCAAAGGAATAGCCTGGGCGCAAGGTGGGTCATCATAAATTTCGAGATCCATGCAGCATCCATTGAATGCTGTAGATGATGATCACAAGAGACACAGAAAGGTCCTAACACCAGCGTTTGGGAATATGGAGAGTCGAGGAATGATTTCCGCCTTCCTGGACAATGCAGAACGTGTGCGTACTTGAACGCTTGTGAAAGGATCTACATTAAATTGTTCATGTAGTTGTGTGAAAAGTGGCGTCAACTTATAACCTCGGATTCTGGATCTTCCATCGAGGTTACTGATGGTATCTCCCGTGCAACACTCGATACCATTGGTACTGGTATGTAATTCGGTCTATGGAGCTCCTCTCTTTCGTTGATCATGGGCCAAATTATGCAGTTGGGTTTGGTTATGCGGTAAAATAACAGCATTGAGCTTTTGTAGATGATCCGTGTTGACCGTTAGTAGTTTGGTGCCCTCGACAATGACAAGAATCCGCTGGCCAAAGCGTACACCAACCTTCTGTGAGTGTAGAGTACTTTCGAGAAACCTGTACTCGCTGACATTTATTTGTCTTACAGGGTGTCTACATTTGGCCTCCCGTCGAAAGGAAAAATTTTTGCTCAAAATGCTCTTGGTTACCTCCCTGTTGGTGTACTCCGTATTCTAATGAAACTTCCTTCCCGAAGTCTTCAAGGTTTGAAGAACGTTGCAATCGAAGGGGACCGTGTAGCAATGATGCTTGTGAGAGAAAGAGCATCTGCTGTGCGTGCTGGAGCCGAAATAGGGAAAAGTGTGCTAGATGTTATAGGTAAGGCCTATGTATCGTGCCTGATAGTGATTGTTATTCCGATGACAGTGAAGGCGAGCATATCGGAAGACTCCCGAAGTAGACTCTCTGAAGAAGAGCTCTCTGCACAGATGAGGTGATTCATGAACTATTTAGAAGATTTCTAATTTATACTTGATCTTCCCTAGGACAATTATGGTTGCAGGTCGTAAGTGTGTTACTTGCTAGGATTCGTTCCTTGTTCCACTTGGCTCTTTAGATGAAACGACGGCTAATACCATAGCATTCTTACTTTATGAACTGGGCTGCCACATAGATGCCCAACAGCGAGTGCGGGCCGAGGTAATGAGCGTATTGCGAGAGTGCGCCGAAGCGGAGGGACTGACGGCCAATCACTTTGAAAACATGCATTATACGGTTGCCGTTATCAAAGTATGTTCATCAGGAAGCGGTCTTGGAATACAAGTTGATTTTGCATAGGAAGTGCTACGTCTTCATCCTGTAGTCTACGGCCCATTCCTGGAACCTGCAGAAGACGATGTACTTCCTCTATCGAAGCCGATCAGAACATTGGATGGCAAAGAAATATCAGCCTTACCTGTGGGCAAGGGTCAAGTGATACATGTGTCTATCTCAGGATACAATCGGTATGATCATCAATCTCTTGAGTTTATGGCGTTTGCCCAATGTTTTGCGTAGTCTCCGGGATATTTGGGGAGAACATCCCCACGACTTCATTCCTGAACGATGGATAAACCCCGATAATATCCACAAAGATGGTTCCACAAGTCATTTTGGTGTTTATGCCAACCTGTGGGTGTGCTGTGATTAGTTCCACGCAAAATCAATCTGACTCTACGTGTCTTCCAGCGGTAACTTTGTAAGTGGCGCGCAGTCGTGCCTTGGGTGAGTTCATCGTTTTCTGACGGAATCACCGTATTAATCTTGAATTCAGCTGGAAATTCGCGTAAGTCAAGGTTAGGATTTTCAATGTACTAACTCAATCGTCTGTTCAGCGTGTTTGAAATCCAAGCTTTCCTGGTCAAAATAATACAGGCATTCAAGTGGAAGTATCCCAACGATGGTCCACGAGTCATACGCGCAACAAGTGGTGTAATGGCGCCAGTCCTTGAAGGTCAAGAGAAAAAAGGAAAACAGCTGGTCCTGGAATTTGAAGCATTATAGCTCAAATTTGCTTCTTATATATCTTGAGTACTGGTCCCTTGGAATTGTCGTTCAACAGTGCCCATTATCAGCCCCTCCAAAGTCCGATCGTGCCTTCTTTTTTTTTAGAAAAAAATCATTGATTACGTGCACGGAACGCGTAGTGCTCATGTTGCACGGCACTATCGACAAGTAATTAAATCTACGAGAGCTACCGGATGCCACGCCCCCCCCCTCCCCGCGTACGCGGAGAATGAGCGGGCCGACGCTTCCATACGTCGTTTTAGGCGATACTCCTCTGTTTAGTCCTGGGTATAATGGTTGCGGCGGCGGTCAGCGTGAGCCGGGTGTGTGCTACGAGTGCCCGCGGTGCAGGCTGGTCGTGCCTTCTTGCTGTGACAAGTGGTGTAGCTCCTCCACCCACTTACATAAGTCGGACTGAGCTGTCGATAAGAAATACCTGCAAGGTGTTGAACATTCGGTTTTTCACTAGTATGCAAGACAAGCTATCCACCATCGTTGTTCAACTTTTGAGCAACATGGCTAGCAAAGCTCTCCAACAAAGACCTTTCCTTCCCATATAGCCACCGTACATACATTTGCATACTATCCAGTCGCAGGACGATAGAAGATACAAGTCCCGGAGGATAATCATCATCAATGACAGCGTTCTCTTGCTCTTTCTTACGCTTCCGTCGTGCGCCACGCGACCATGTATCGCATGTTATAGAGACGACGTAGCTCCTCGATACATGACCCTCGAGATCAGCTCCGTCGTCGGAAGCAACGGTGGCACCCTCCATGCTATGTAAGATGGTCTCCAGACACTCGTAAACGTCCTTCTTATCCTTGGTAATCTCAAATTGGAGGGTGTTGCGTGGGGGAAGGAGACGTTTGAGCGTTGGGTTGGGGTTCACGATGCGAGCTATATCCTGCATAGTAATCAGTCATGTTGATGGCAGACAGAGCAAGCACTGACATACATCGCTCAACCTCCACCCATCGACACACCATCCAACTGCCCAGCGCCTCGTGTGGCCTTGTATGAACTCCGTAATAGCATAATTCGTTATCTACGTCGTATATCCTGCATAACATGCATAGTCAAGGAGGAATAAAATAACGAGACTCACGCCGAGTTCCTTGAGCACCCCTACTACCTCTACCACGGACCCCATCTTGCCCAACATAGAAGTGTACCAACGTATCCCGGAATAAGGTGGAAATTTCGATTCGCTTGCTAGTAGCACGATCCCCTTCTCCAGCCGTCGTTTTTTCCTCGCCTCGTCATCATGACTATCGCAAGCAGGATCCATACCAACACTCCTACACCCATACAGAGACTCACGAATCATCCTACTCACGAAACGGGCCTCCCCGCCAGGTGTGATCATCTCCACCGGTGCGCCGGTGCATACCTATCGCGAAACACCCAGTTCGACCAACGATAGAGACGCGCAAAAAAGGGATCGCTGACGCACCCCGAAAGCACTATGCTCTTTCCGCGCTTCACTGTCTGCGATATCTGCAGCGCTACTATAGAACGGCGGGTTGCACATGGTAAACTGTATTTCTACCTCATCCTTCGTAGCCAATATATCCTGCCTAGATAATATCAATGAGCACATACATGGTATAAAGAATAAAGGAGGATAGAAAACACACGCAGCGCCGGCCCGTCCGTCTCTACATCCATCGAGAAGACCATCGAACCCAAATCGCGGCCCGTCCTCGTCAGCACCATCCTCAACTTTCACGACACGTATACGGTCAGACAGTGCATTTATGCGTACGTTGCGCTGAGCGTGTGTGTACGATTCACTGTCGAGTTCTACGGCGCCAAATGAGCTCGAAACCCAACAAGGAAAGAAAACTCATGACCTGTCGCTACAAACTTCCATGTCGACTCCAGGGAACACGCCAGAAGCGGGTAGATGGCAGACGCTCCTGTTCCTCTGAGATTCAAATCGGTAAACCAGAACAACGGTGCAGTTTGTGGACGAAAACGTACATATCCAAACCGCGAACCACACATGGGTCCCCCCTTTTTGTCCTATTTCTCAATACAAATGGCACGGTACGCTCGAGTTGCGTGACGATATCCTGAATCCAGAGGACGTAATTGAGTCTATATGCATCTTTAGAAATCACTTCCGAGTAGCACTTTCGTGAATTTTGGAAAGTACCTGTTGGGGACCTAGGAAACGACGGTCAAGATCCGTGAGGCGGTGTTTAGGAAGGAGGATGGATATAAGTACGGGAGGACACAATCGATCTGGGGGGAGGTGCAGCTCAAGCCCGAAGTCGCGGTTCAGGAGAGCCTGCGTGAGACATCTAGCAAGAAGAGATTGTGAATTGAGTTGGTCAGTAGATGGATATGAAGGGACCTCTGTGCAGCGTCGTCGTGGAAGTCGATGGTTCCTCCGGAGACACTGAGAAGGGCCGTGAGTACACCGGAGATGGAGAACGGCAATTTCACAACTGACTATTGGGAGAGTGGAGGGTAGGAACGTGCAAGGGCGGAAAAGTCAGGTAAGGTCGCGTAAGGGCTACGAGAGTGCATCCATGAAAAAGTTAAGGATTGGCCTGAAAGGAGAACTCAATCTCAGCCAGAACAAAAAACACAGAACAGGAAAACGACGCCAGCAGGATTCGAACCTGCGCCCTCAAAGAGGAACAGATTTCTAATCTGTCGCCGTAACCACTTGGCTATAGCGCCTTGTTACTCTTCCAAACGCATAAAATCTGATGTACAATCAGCAGTCCGCATCATCATGAAATCCACAATGACTCACGACATATATCAAGCCTTCGTGGATCGCCGCAACTTTTCAGGCTGGTTCCGTAGGAACCTTGTTTTAACCTCAGTCGAGATCCATGCGGTCTTTCGTGAAAACTCCTGAGTAAACTTCCTGTTAACAGTCAGGTATCTAATTCACAAATCCTAAATATCCAATACATAACTCTATATTCTACCTAACCGATCACTCCATTCTCGCCTAAACATCTCATACGGCTCATCCATCAAAGGCCTTTGCAGGAGCGTGAAATCGATTCCATCTGGGATTTCAAGCCTCTCCAGCACCATCATCATTATCTCATCCCTGGCGCCTTTCGCAGACACTGGCAGACACGGCGCGGGCTGTACACTCACACAACGCAAGCTACCTGGTAGTCTAGGAGGAAACGACGACTCATCATCACCCTTGAAAGCCGCCTGCAGCTCCAGGGCGAATCTGGCAGCCATACTCAGCCCGGAAACGTATAGATGCGTTAGTGACGGGCAAGCTTCGTCGAGAACGCCTGCTTCGAGCAGCCCATGGGGATTCCGGTTGCCGTGAAGATGGAGGCGCTGTAGTGAGGGCATCTTCCCCGGCGCAGAAGGGAATGGGTAGAACCCGGATATGGAGAGTTCCTGGAGGTGGGGGAACGATGTGCGGAAAATTCGGGAGATGACTAGTGTGCCGATGGACGGGGATAATGAGACGAAGGATAATGTTTCTAGGGTCGGAGCGCATAATGATAGGATTCTGAGGATGGAGGCAGAGTCTGTGGCATCCGTTCCTTTTGGTGTGTGGGTAGCAGAGGCGTCATTTTTGTGTGTCGAGAGGAAGAGATGGCGGACAATGCGTAGATGAGGTGGTGTTGCTTGGAGTGCCGAATCCAAGGCCGTTATCTGTGCTGATCCTGAAATGGAGAGGGATTGGTAGAAAAAAGGACGAGATATTTGGCGGAAGTATTTTGAGACGAGGCTTAAGGCACGGACAGTGCGTCCATCGTCTTGGCAAGCAAGTTGGCAAATATGAGAGTGGATTTCAGGTGGGCAAAGATTGATGCTCATGGTGGTATTGTGGCTCCTGCGTGTGAGGAATAGCGATATTTAAAGGGCCCAATATCAACGATCATTTTCGCATGCGATGAATCATCCACACGATGGTGCAGCGATGGCGACATCTCGCAACATTACACAATCACGTGAGCAGCGCCACCTGGTGTTTTTCATATTGTTTGTCTTCTCAGTGTGGTCTTTCTCGTTGGACGATTTGCCATATTGTTCCCAATTTTTCTTCCTGCAATATGATAACAATTCCCCAGGGAATTGCAGAAACTTCAACTGCGAGCCCTCCGCGTCTTCCAGAATATTCACCAGTGACCAATGATCAATAATCGATGACCTGTTGAGACGTGTTATTAATACTAGTCCACACTATTATATTGAAGCTCACTTGTAATTGCGAGAATCTACAAGTATTCAAATCATCTCCCCCCTTTAAATTGGCAGGTGAAGACTGAACCACGATGTTGAGCATCCCGCATGTCCTCGACCATAAATCCTCTCCGATACCTATAGTTCCTATAATTTACAGCTGAAGGCAAGATTGCACTTGTAGTAAATGCGGACAACCAGAATGCCATTGCAATTCCTCAGGCCGCCTGATAGATATCGTGTGCTTCCAAACTAGAGCCCACTTGAGAGTCCATGGAGGTCAATTGCAATCAAGGAGTCGAGAAGAGCCTGGAGTTTAGGAGCAGAAGATTGCCAAGATGTCTTGGGACAGACACAGCATGGCACTCCGAAGACTAGAAATTGGGAGTCGAAAAGAAAGGGTTGGTCACGATGAAAAGTTGCATGGTGATGGCCGAGTAGACTAATTGCGGTCTTCTATGGTTATAGTGAGTGGTAATTATCAATGTACGCATCTTTGAATCGGAGTTCATGCAGGGTCAATGCCATGCCTGTGCCTGGCTTGCTCCCTCAGTCTTGAAGTTTCCCTATCTACGTTCCTCTTTCAGTTCATCGACCTCCTCTGCCAGTAGGCCCCGTTTATATCTGCGTTTGAATGCGTGCCAAAGGCCATGATTCTCACCCTTGATACATTCCCTTTACGAGAGAGCGACTCGGGAAGAACTTTCCTCTCAAGACATTAATGCACATATCTTCCAGCAGGCAATGTCGCCAGATGTGTGCAAATGGCAAACGGCGAAACGAATTAATTACTTGTTCCCTTAATCGGACGGTACTCTACTATCTCGATCTCGTCTGAACAAAGAGCTCTAAATGTTTGTCGTCGTGACACAGCCCTCGCAGAGGCTGTCGGCCTGTGCCGACTCGGAGCTGTCCAATCTTGGCTCTGCGCATTTCTATTTATTACCTGCGAAGGGGTGCGCAGTAATAGACACCATGTCTTTCCCGGTTCTTGGCATGTTATATGGTTTGCCACAGGGGTTATGACATATATATCTTCTCATTCATTGTCGCTGCCTCTGTTCCCCACACTTCCAATTGCACCTATCGCATGCTTCGAGCCGTGCTCTATGGGCTCTTTGCCACCACTGTTAGAGCTGCTGTCACTGTCTATGGACAGACACCTATCGCCCATACCTCTGGACTAGGCGTGACGGCGACTACGACCAATAGTCAAGTCTTTCCTACTCAGAGCCTGCTACCAGCATACGATGAAACAATACTGCAACCTCCTCCACCTCCAGATGATCAGGCACTCAGCTTCACGCTCAGTCTCCCATCGAGCAATGCAAGTATTCCGGGTATATCCATCATGCAACACGGCTCCTTCTACGGGTTCTCGATCGAAATGTCGGTTGTCACACAGCTAAGCAAGTAATATCATATCTGTTTCTGTTGCTCTTCTGACTTCGTCTTAATCAGTGGGAAAAAACGCGTTCGTTATCTCTTTACACAGCATTCTTATGGGGCATCCCTTGATATACTCCTAGGTCTTTTCTCCAAGTTCCTTTCCTCAACCTACTTGGACTGATACAGCAGCGGGCTGGGGGCACCCACATCCGTATTGGCGGTAACACGCAAGACTTCGCATACCGAGTCGATCATATTGACAATGGGCATGCGACCCAGAAAGATCAAACTGATACCAAAAACCCCGTAAGTCCTCCCCGTCTCTCGTTATCTCGTCTCCGTTTAGCTTTCTGACATTCCTTACTAGACGCTCACGCCTGCCGTGATGTACACTGATGAGCTCTTCTACATGGTGGCTAATGTCTCTTCTCATGTCAACGTTGGATGGTATTTTGGTGAGTTACCACATTATCTAGTCCAGAGCAACTGGATGACCATAAAACAGGTATACCGTTTAATGACACCAATTGGCGACTTGCGATTGCTGAGAGAGCGCAAAGCATTCTCGGTGAACGTCTTTATGGACTTCAAGCAGGAAACGAACCAGATTACTACCTAGGGTGGGTTTCGTCTCGTCTCGTTGCTTCCACAGCCTGACCAACACCTTCAACCTGATTAGCCATGGCCACCGTACCGAACCATATGACGTCACAGAATATACGAATGAATTTGCCTCTCTAGTTGAGGCGATTCGAAACAACCAGAATGTTCCAATTAAAGACATGCTTATTGGTCCTAGTCTAGCGTCTGGACCTTGGTCGCCTGATCGCTTATGGAACACAGGCTATCTCGATAGGTTTAAAGACGTACTCAAGATAATTACTATGGAACAGTGAGCCACCTTTTGCCTCTTTCTATCAAGCAGCAATGGACACACGCCTAGTTATCCCACCAACAATTGTTTCGCCCGATTCGGTCTTGGCTCGCCTGTGGATCCCCAGAAAAGTTTTCCCAATTTTCTTAATCATAACGCAGGAATCAATCTCATTCAGCAATATCTGGATACCAGTGCTCGTGCCCAGGCGCTTGGTAAACCTTTTATGATGTTTGAGACAAATACTGCTACGTGTGGAGGCCTTCCTGGACTCTCTGACAGCTTCGGTGCAGCGTTGTGGGCAGTCGATTATGGTCTCACCATGGCAGCCGCAAACTTCTCTGGTGCCCTCCTACATGTCGGTGGTCAAAATGTTTATTATAATGTCAGTTGTTTGTGTAATATCGATAGATCAACCATACAAGTTTTACTCATATTGCATTGTCTTAGCCGTTCACAGGTTCGATCCCTGTGCTCTTTTTCGTTATGGTGAAATTGAAGATCTGACTATGTTCCCAGCACCGCCCACAAATCAATCTTCGTTTCACCAGTGGACCGTCGGGGCTGTCTACTATTCCGTCCTTGTGGTTGCGGAAGTCTTTGGGAAATCCAACGTCTCTCAAATTGTGGACACATCTAATAACGGTATCTATAATCCGTCATATGCGGTCTATGATGGAGGCGCACTCTCCAAGGTGGTTCTCATAAATTATATCGACGACACTTCCGGAGCACATGACATTACGGGAACAATCACTGTGAACGACGGGCAAGTCCCCAGCCAAGTATACGTCAAGTGTGTAGAGGTTGTTTACTCTGGCAGCCTGATGCTGAGACGAGTGTGGATCTAGGTACCTTTTAGCGTCATCTGTCTCTGTCAAAACAAACATAACGTGGGCAGGACAGGTGCGCTATGTTTAAGTGTCTTGGTATTCCTTCTTACGTGGTCCATCCTCTCTAGACCCTAGGAAACAAGTACCAGGTCGACGGCCGATTCAAGGGTGACCTTAACGTCGTCAAAATACAGTGTGATCAGGTTGCAAATCAATGCCAGATCCCCCTCAAAGCCCCGTCGCTTGCTGTTGTCTTTTTCACGGACCCCTCTGGGTCTAAACCAGAACCCGCTCCTACATTTGTCACGACAGCGGTAACGAAGACTGTCAACACCGCCACAATCGACCCATCCATTTTGGCGACATCAAACGGTCGTTCTGGTAAAGACAGACTTCAGCTGGGGAGCACTAGTCCGGGATCCTCAAATACAGGTCATGGTTCTGAAGCTCTTCTTCCGGGAATATCTTTGCTTCTTGTACTTGCGGCAGGAACGAGCGTGTTCTTCACAGGATTCATTCGCTGATTAATCGTTAATGGACGACTTGAACATTTAAAATTGATCCTGTACTGTGCTGGGATGCTTCCATCTGCAAGAAATGGGAACCATGCTCTGCCCAAAGGTCATTCCTGTTAGTACCGTAATTATGTCTCAGCAAGTTGCCCTTAATGATACAACTTATTCTGGATACTAAAAATTAACGTCGAGTGTATTGTAGAATAAAAGTCGAATAATTTATGGCTTGAAACCTAGTTTGTAGTCTATGGTTCTAGCTCTCACTAGTTCGGTAGATCTCATAACTTGAATGAAGATCGAGGAGACTGGTTTGCGGATAAGGCACTATTCGGGGTCGTCAAATACAGAACGTATAATTCACTGGAGAATAGACCAAAAGGGGTGCTAGACGGAACGTTTGTTGTTAGGTTTTTGCGGATGGCGTTTCCATGGCATGGCATAGGAAGTATCTCGGATCAGAACCTGGTTCATGTTAGAAAGGATGTCAAAGAGCACCACGAAAGCGATATCGACGGCGGAGCGGACTTGTTTATTGCGTGCTGTGTTCTCCAGAGCGTCTTGTGTTTTTTGGAGCATTGCAGATCACCCAGGGTACTGGAGTTTCGAGTCCAGGACAAGCGAGTACGAGTCCCCAGGACACTTTACTGTGCATCCGTCAAAGTAGGCGGAATTCCTCTCAATCTAGGCGGTAGCACATTTTCCCTATCCATCGGGACAGATCACTGGAGTTGAAGATTGACAAGAGAAAGATGACCACAGTTTCGCGGAGGATAGTTCTATTATGAGATGGAAAGCCTTTGGTCAATGATAAAGGAATTGTGACTTGGGTGCACGGTTATGAATAAACCAACATAATCCCAATTTTTTTCTGGTTGTTTCCGTCCATAAAAAAGCATAACATCAAGCCAAAAAGGGACTGGTGTGGGCTTGAGCTCGACGCTGACGATCAAAAGGCGAGGAAGGATGATATTATGGCCGGAGACAATTTCCGAGTCCCGACCGACTATTACGGACCGACTCTTTGGAAGTTATACCTGTCGCTATCACTAACAGCCAACAACTCGAAGAACGACGACGTGGAAGTTCCCGCTCTTCAAATAAGACGGAAATTTGAAGTCATGGGAAATTCTAAGAATTCCAAGGACAGTAAAGGACAGTCCAAGCGGGCTTCGACTGGGAAACAACAAGTTGTGTGCTTGTCATCCATTCATCCATTATGATTCCGAGATTGACCTGTCGTCGTTGTGAAGGAACAAGAGGACAGGACATTTAAGGGAGTAAACGGATTATTATCTGTGGTAGTTTTAACTATTGCAATCGTTTTGGCCTATTGGGTGCGTGGGTACTGGCACTATCACCGTACGGTGACAAGTCAATCTCTAGCCTTATAAGCACAATCCTGCCATCTTCACCAATATCATCGAATTTTGGGTTGGCTCTTCTGAACATTGGGACGTTCTCCATCCCACTACACATCTGGGCTCTGCTATATATCTCCCTGCGGATATACCAAAACGTGACGCGGTCGTTGATGCATTCAAGGTGTGTGCGTAGATGACTATTTTCGCAAACCCTTGGTCTTACTTGTATATATCTCTGGTAGCATGCATGGCTTGCTTATGGTATGTCCTAATTGTACTAAGTACCGGTCAATATTGACGCGTCAATCCTAGAAAGAGATGCGTTGGGAGACGATGAATACCACCCTATCAGCCACAAAGGATCCAACCTGACAAGTGCTGGAGGAATAGGGTATACCATTATCGACTCTATAGACACGATGCTTCTGATGGGACTTACCACGGAGTATGCGCGTGCTCGAGCATGGGTCGAAAACAAGCTGAGCTTCAAGAGGGACGGTGATTTTAACACTTTCGAGGTATGTCGTGTATTTGACTCCCCTACAATGTACGTGTTTCACACAGCAGTACTGAACAGACAACTATTCGTGTTCTGGGTGGTCTCCTTTCCGCGTATCATTTGTCAAATGAGGATCCACTTTATCTTGAGAAGGCTGTCGAGCTCGCAGATCGTATTCTTCCCGCTTTCGATACACCTATAGGTTTACCTCTCCCTATGGTCAATCTTGGCAAGGGCCAAGGTGTCTTTGACAAAGATCTACAGGGTCTTGTTAGCACGGCAGAGGTTGCCACTCTCCAGCTCGAGTTCCGCTATTTGAGCCATTTGACCGAAGATGACGTTTACTGGCGAAGAGTCGAGAACGTGTGTGTCAATGATTGAGGTAGTCCGAGTCTGTTGGCCTGACATTAAACATCTTAGGTTATGAGACTTATCAAACGCGCTCGTTTGCCTCATGGATTGGCATCCATTTACATGAGGTCTGTCGCTGAAAAACTTTTTCTGTCTGTCTATCTCTGACGCTTCTGGATCAAGTCTGTTAGATGGTCAATATGTCACGTCCGCTATACGTCTCGGATCTAGAGGCGACTCGTACTACGAGTACTTATTGTGAGTATCTGACCATGGTGATATAATCAATTCCTAAACGCCCATAAGAAAGCAATATATCCAGACAGTGAGATTTCCTTCTATTCTTTATTCGCTGGCTAACGTATCACAGAACGGCACAGAACCTGTCTATAGAGATGTAAGGTCTATCCTGACATAGAAGAGCTTAACATTCTCATGGATTGGGTGCAGATGTATGACGACGCAATGACAGGCATTCACAACCACCTCATCCAGAAAAGCACTAAGTCTAGGATGACTTACACTGCTGAGCTGGTTCCCGAACAAGACAGGACAGGAGAAATGTAAATCAATGCTTTTCGACTATACGAAGCATCCGTCGATTCAGTTCTTCGCAGATCATGGCGCCTGACTCCAAAGCAGGACCATCTGGTATGTTTTTTCGGTGGTTCTCTAATGCTTGGAGCGACGAGAACAGGGGCGCTAGTCGATAAGGTGTCCATCCCGCCTCTTGATAGCGAACTGTCACCAGTAGGGAAGAGGGATTGGAAAAGCGGCATAGAGCTCATCAAGACTTGCATGGACACCCATGATACCGCTACGTATGTTGTCTCTCATGTGTCATAACCATTGCTGATGCCTCAGTGCAGAGGACTCTCACCTGAGATCGTGCACTTTCGCATACCGAGTGATGGCATGGACATCAATGCGTATGCGCCCACGGACTGGTATATCAAGGGAGCACGGTGAGCTTCGACAGGTCTTCTTGCTTGTCCCTCATGACTGTTACCCCACTAGGCCGGGCGAATTCCCTCCGTACGATGCGCGCTACATGCTCCGGTATCTACTTGCCCATTTATAGCAACCTTTGAAATTGGAGTAACCTAAGATCTTAGCCCCGAGACTGTTGAATCTCTGTTTCTGGCGTACCGCTTGACAGGCGACCAGCTCTATCGTGATCATGGGTGGAAGATCTTCCAATCTATTGAGAAACACTGCAAAATTGCGTCGGGTGGGTATGCGACTATTGTCAATGTTGATGAGAATCCCGCGAGGCATGAGGATAAAATGGAATCATTTTTGATGGTAAGCTTTTTCTGTTCTCTTAGTCGTCAGTGGAGTATGACTGGTTCTAGAGCGAGACGTTGAAATATCTCTACCTGCTGTTCGATGAATCGGGCACGTTGTCCCTGGATAGTATGTACTCTTTTGTTCCTCTTGATATCAGAATGTTTAACGAACACGTCCAGAATACGTATTTAATACCGAGGCCAGTAATGCCCCCTCTGACTTCTCACCCACTATTCCTAATGAGAAAAACAGGCACATCCCTTTCCCATATTTGAGCCCACCATTCGCACTGGTTTCTCATAAGGACGTTGTAGTTGCGTCATTAATTATGTATCTAGGGGTCAGATGTTTGGATATAATACACCAGAGATCACCCATTGCACCCTCAGCACTAAAAATTCAGCACGCTCGGGGGGGACAGAAGTTTTCACATGAATCATAATCATAGAATTGATACATGTCACGAAACCTACGAGGCAGAAGGCGAGTGAACTACTCTTCGTCATCGTCATCACCACCCTCCTCCTTCTTGGCAGCAGCAGCGGCACGCTTGCGCTTAACGCGACCAGGCCTTCCTCCACCATAGGGCGAGGTGAGGGCGAAGTCAATGTGCTTTTGGGAGTCAAGACGAACAACGAAGGAAGGAACATCGACGATCTGTTTGCCAACGCTGCAATTTCGTTCACCCAGATCAGCCCCAAACATACGTCGATAGATGTCAAAAGGACGGACCGGATGTGACGTTGACGGATGAGGGTACGAGCATGATGGATGCTCTTCGCCAAGCCGCTCTTGAAGACCTGGGTTTGCAGCCTCCTCTCCAAGAAATCCTCGATCTTGAGGGCAAGCACGTAATCGAGACGCATACGGGTCTCATCGAGCACACCAATACGCACAAGACGGCGAATCAAGGCGTTACCCTCGAAGAGACGCTTGGGGTCCTTAACATCGAGCTTGAGCAGCTCACGAGCAGCACGACGGATTTTGGAGAGGGTGAGGGCGATGCGCCAGATCTCACGCTTGTTGCGGAGGCCGTATTCGCCGGCAAGCTGGTTGGGAAATCGTCAACGAAAAAATATGTAAAAGCGCGTCGCAAGCCTACCTTGAGCTCGGCATCGAGACGCGCCGACTCGAAGGGTCGACGGGGGACCTTGTAACTGTAAAGTTAAAGGCAATGGGGCACGGCTCGTGAGCACGATTGCAACCCTCCACATATGTGGATCTTGAGGAAAAGAGCTCACGTTTTAGAGTGGTTCCGCGGGGCCCTGGACAATGATCATTAACGGTGAGCTCTACGGGGAATGCAGCGACGACATTACCTAGGCATTTTTTCTTGATGAAGTCGACAACGGACTTGTGTTTACCGTTGGGCACAAATAATGTCGCGACCAAATTAGGGCAAACAGATGGGATCAGGAACTGTGCAGGACAACCTCAGCCACCCGGGGTTTGCCGAGATCGCCAAATTTGCACTCCGTCTGTCCTCGCTGATACAGCCAACGTCCAAGCCCACTGTACGCCGAACTCTTGCCCGTCCGTTTGCCGTTGCTCACTTGGCATTGTACAGTCCTCAAGATGCCGCACTCTTTCGGTTACCGCGCGCGTACGCGCCACATGTTCAAGCGGGGCTTCAAGGGTGCGATTCGACTTGTGGGATTTGTGCCGCAGAGATTGACTGTCTGACAGAGAGCGGCCCCACAAGATTGTCGACCTTCCTCGTCAACTACCACGTTGGAGATATTGTTGACATCAAGGCCAATGCCTCGCAACAAAAGGGTATGCCCCACAAGTACTACCATGGGTCCGTTCATACAGTCCGTCTTTGAAAATGGAGGAGCCTGATCTTTTGCTGCGTTAGACGCACTGGCATCGTGTACAACGTCACACCCTCTGCCGTTGGTGTTATCGTCTACAAGGTCGTCGGAAACCGCTACATCGAGAAGCGTGTCAACCTCCGTGTTGAGCACGTCCGCCATTCAAAATGCCGACAGGAGTTCTTGGACAGGGTGAAGAGCAACCACGAAGCGCATGCCGCTGCTAAGGCCAAGGGTGGTGAGTACCTGTGTTCGAGATTCTTTCAAGGTCATAGCTCAAGTCTACTCAAATGATAGAGCGTGTCAACCTGCGCCGCATCCCTGCCCTTCCCCGGGAAGCCCGCACTGTCTCCACCAAGGACAACGCTCCCCAGACCATGGTCCCCGTTCCTTACGAGACGACGATCTAGAGAAGGACATGGTGGCTTTTATTCCTACCGGCTGGTTGTATGTCGTCTACTGTTTTCATGCCCCATGCGATTAAGAAAACATGAAAAACGTATGCCTGAGTCTTCAGCCTTTCCCAGTGTGAGTCTCGCGGTCATCGAATTGCATCTCGTCAGGAGCCTCTTATCGTCTGAATGACTATCTTCTCCCCTTCCACCTGACTAGACCGATGACCGATCCCTCTAAGTAACTTTGACGGCTGGTCACGAGTCTATCACCTGACGTCAGAGATAACGGTTTATAATGAGACTCATCCCATCCACCCAAAGCGTGGAATCTCCAATGGCCATTGAACTCATTCCTTTGCCTCTTCCTTCTTCTGCAGATGCATCAAAATTTGCAGACTTTGGGAGAGAAGTACGGGGTGTTGATCCTGGTTACCTCGATCCAGAGCAGTTTGCAGAAGTTCAAGCAGCACTTTACAAGGTAGGAAATTCCAATAATAAAGATGATATCCTCTTTGTGACAATCCATGTAGTATGATGTCCTCTTATTCCGGGATGTATCATTGACGCCGGAACAACAATATGCGTTGACAAAGGTTGCTATCCCACGTTTCATACCATGCCTGAGGCCTTGCTCACACCTGAAGGTTGTAGGCTTTCGATCCCCAGTCAGAGAACTACGGACATGGAAACAACAAGACCGGAAGCACCAACAAGTCCATCCTCCATCCGGACCTCAAGACGATACCACGTGTCCCACAAGTGCAGCTCATCGGCAACGGCATGGTGTACAACCACGAAGGCCTCGCTGAAGCAAAGCTCAAGCACCCCAGCCACACCACGTTCCACAAGACGCGTGTCTCTCCTGAGGACGAAGCGCGAGGTGTCACACGCTTTTACCGCTGGCACATCGACGCGGCATTGTACGATCTCTCGCCGCCGAAAGCCACCACCCTCTACGGGCTCATCGTCCCCAAGGGTCCAAAGCAGGTATGCAGATACGATGATGGGACAGGAGATGAATTACCTGTTCCGCTTGGAACGACGGCGTTCGTGTCGGGGAAGACGATGTTTGATATTCTCCCGGCGGAGCTGAAGAGTGTTGCCGTGCGCAGCAAGGTAAAGTATGCGCCACATCCGTACGTGTGGATGGCTCCTACGCATGCGATGTCGACTGGACTTGGGATCGAGTCGGAGGGTCTTGAGTTGCCGTTGGATGAGCTGCCGCCTTGGGAAGAGGCCAAGTGTAAGACGTTGCCTGTTGTGAGTCTTTTTGTCTAAATGTATATCATTGCATTGGGAATTTATTCTGTATATGTAGGTTTGGAAGAATCCGGTGACGGGGCATCTGCATTTCCAAGTCCATCCATGTGGCGTTGCAGAGCTTTTTGTCGATCCACTTCCGGATGGCGCGAAGAGAGAGGACGCGTTGTATCCCGACGGCGCACATTTGACGGACCTTAAGGAAGTACGCGATTTGTTGTATAAGATGCAAAGACCAGCAATCGCGCCCAAGGCGAGTCGATTTAATTGAGTTCATTGTCCCTGCAATAGTCTGATGATTTTGGGGCTTCAGCTCGTATACCCGCACGATTGGTAAGACCTTCCCCGGAAGATATATTAGTGTTCCTTGCTTATCTATCTCTCATCAGGCATGAAAAGGATCTTGTCATCTTCCACAACCGTGGAGTGCTCCATTCTGTTGTCGGAGCGTTCACCAAAGACGAAGTCCGAGCCTTTCACCAGTGCAATCTGGCTGCATCGGATGACCCTGTTGGTCCATCGCCCGAGGATATTCAAAAGTGGGCATAGGGCGAAGAAATTGATCCCTACTACATTTCTGCCACGGAGTTTGTATGGATGCACACACGCGGACTCGGACTTATGGTGACATATGTAGACAGAATGTAGATGCTTTCTAAGTGCATAGCTGTGATGTTACTCGTATCCCCAAATGCCGTTATCAGGCCTCTGAATATCATCAACTACCCTGAATCGATCTTGAGAGAAATCATAACACTCTTCCGAAACCATCATGTCTGGACGACTTGCCTCGGGTAATCAGAGCTAGCCGTCGTTGTGACTATCACTTACTCTTCACAGAATACTCTACTTGGAAGAAGCTTCAAACCATCTACGACTCGGAGCACCAAAATCTTATCCTGAAAGACCTCTTCGCTAACGATCCCCAGCGATTCGCCAAGTTCTCACGCGAATACACCTCCACCGATGGCCCAGATGTCACTCTCCTCCTCGACTATTCCAAGAATCTAATTACCCAGCCCGTCCTCGACACCCTTTTCTCGCTCGTGCGTGAGGCAGATGTCGAGAAAGTGCGCGATCAGATGTTCTCGGGTGCGCACATCAACACATCCGAGGATCGCGCCGTCCTGCACGTCGCGCTGCGCAACTTTAACGACTTCTCCATCCAGGAGAATGGCGTCGATGAAGTCGCGGGTGTGCTCGCGCACATCAAGGAGTTCTCCGAGTCTGTACGCAGCGGTGCGTGGAAGGGATATACTGGCAAACCAATCAATACCATCGTTAATATCGGTATCGGTGGATCGGACCTTGGCCCTGTCATGGTCACTGAGGCACTCAAGGCCTACTCGAAGCGTGATCTCACTGCACACTTTGTCTCGAATATCGATGGGACTCATATCGCTGAGATCTTAAGGTTGTGCGACCCTGAGACTACTCTATTCATTATCGCTAGCAAGACATTCACGACTCAGGAGACCATTACTAATGCCGAGAGCGCGCGCGACTGGTTCCTTGCCAGTGCAAAGGACAAGGCGCACGTTGCCAAGCACTTTGTTGCGCTCAGCACGAACACCAAGGCTGTTACTGCTTTCGGCATTGCCGAGAGCAACATGTTCCAGTTCTGGGACTGGGTCGGTGGCAGGTACAGCCTGTGGAGTGCCATCGGTCTTTCGATCGCTCTTGTCATTGGTTACGACAACTTTGAACAGCTTCTGAGGGGTGCCCATGGTATGGACAAGCACTTCAAGGAGACTCCCCTCGAGCAAAACTTGCCTGTGATTCTTGCTGTCCTTGGTATCTGGTACAATGATTTCTATGGTCGGTTTTTGTAGTTTTATCCTCTTTGATCACCTTTCACTTTTTCCTTCTTTAGGTGCTCAGACGCACGCTCTCCTGCCATATGACCAGTATCTCCACAAGTTTGCCGACTACTTCCAACAGGTTAGCGCCCATTCAATTCAGTGACGTCATCGATGAAATACTCATCAATCCAGGGCGATATGGAGTCAAACGGAAAGACGGTCACGAAGGGTGGACAGCGTGTAAATTATCAGACTGGCGTACGTCCTGATTGATCTTGTCCCACTCGCCAATCTTACCTTTTTCGACCAAAAACAGCCCATCATCTGGGGTGCTGCAGGTACTAATGGTCAACATTCCTTCTATCAGCTCGTGCACCAAGGCACGAAACTTATTCCCGCGGACTTCATCGCACCTGCCACGACACATAACCCCATTGCGAACTCCAAGCACCATCGCATCCTCCTGTCGAACTTTTTTGCACAGCCCGAGGCTCTCGCTTTTGGAAAGACTGAGGATCAAGTTAAGAAGGAGGTCGGCCCAAATGCCAGCCAAGCTTTGATCAAGAGTAAAGTCTTTGAGGGGAACAAGCCAAGTAACTCGATTATTTTCCCGCTTCTTACGCCTGCCACCCTTGGTGCGCTTATCGCTTTGTATGAACACAAGATCTTTGTGCAGGGCGTTGTTTGGGGAATCAATTCCTTCGGTGAGTCCTTCCATCTCATTTTTTGAGGTGACAATGTGCTGAACTTCTTTTACAGATCAAATGGGTGTCGAGCTTGGAAAGGTGCTTGCGAAGAACATTCTCGCCCAGCTTGACAAGCCTGAGAACGTCGTTGGGCATGATAGTTCTGTGCGTTTTTGATCATGAGTCCCGTCGTTATCCCTTTTTGACAAAAGACGACTACAGACCACCGGATTGATTCACTACTACCAGAAGCACAGGAAGGAGTAAATGCATTTATTCGGTTTGATCACACACGCAGGAAATACCAATCACAGGAAACAAAAAATTATGTGTAATTGTACTTGAACAAACTAGACACGATGCCTTATATCTGAAAGTTTAAGCATGCTTTGTTATGTTCACAGTCGCGAGACGTGTCTTCGGCGGAATGCTGCTTGACGGACGTTGCCAAAATTCATCCTTTCAATGACGGTGGTAAGCACCGATCCCAGACGTAATCCCTCAGCATAAGTTCTCCGCGGATTGGAGGTTCATAAGAAGGTGACCAGGCGAGTTCTGCTTCTGCATACCTTTCGGTCCACCCAAACCACTCAGATTTCTTCGAATATAGAATTGGAAGCCAATAATCAGACGGGATATCGCGTTCCCAGATTAAGCCTTCTTTTAAGAAGGATATTATGAGCAGGTGTATATATGTTAGACAGATAAGGATGCTTACTGTACGTCGCGATAACGCACAACTTGGGGCAGAATTCACCCAGAAGCGTGACGAAGTCGAAATCGTCATCTACTTCGTCAAAATCAAGGTCGTATTCATCCCACTCATCTGCGTCGACAGGAATCATGGCCAAAGTGCGGATCTTCTTAAAGATACTATGGTTTCCTCAAATACCTCTTGGAATCTCTGTTCAGAATGTCGTGAGTTTGTAGGACGACGGGTAGAAGTAGGACGGGGATCATACGTTGAGGGTCGCCTCTGTCATCCTAGCCTTGTTGGTTTCTAGGCGGAACGTCAGATTCTTGATATTGCGCGCATGTTCCCCAATGGCGGACAGAGACGGCATGTTCTGGATCGACACAATGTTGTCCAGGTGATGAAGGGCAGGGGAGGAAGACAAGAAAGAACAGGCTAGATCAGAGGCGGATGGGGAGATGGCGATGTTTCAAAAGGCTCTAGAAGTCAGGCAGAGTGAGATAAGGTCAAACCTCTCGAGAAGGCGCGCGATCTCAGTTAAAGTTGTTTTAGGAATTCCTGGGCCACCATAGATGGTAGAGTTGTTATTCATGCCGTAGCAGGGTAAAAGGTAAAAACTGGGAAAAGTGGTTCAAGATGGTGACGATTGTCTGCTAATCAGATTTGTTCCGGAACTTTTTGCAGCTACATATATTGTCATATTGATTTGTTACAGTAATACATTTACAAACTTATGATGACTCAGTTTGCATCAAGAATATTAGCGACAACATTGGGCTCCATTTAAGGTGCCATTTGTCGGGCTGTTGGTGGAGAAAGCGGGCACACTCTTCATGTCATACGTTCCTGGCACATCCATACTCGGGTTCGCCTTGAAGAACGAATTTGGCTTGAGCGTGACACTCAAGTGCTCAACTGGCATACTGTAGATACCGAAATCAGTATCAAGCACATCCTGTGTTGACAAATGAACATACACAGGCCAGTCCTCAGGTCTAGGAATGTGTGTAGTACCTATTTGTTTGCATTAAACGTCAAGGAAAGGCTTTATATCCAGACGAGTACTCACCAACTGTCACGTACACCAGAATATCCTCGTTCTCAACGTTCTGTTCACCCTTGACCCACTTGGCAAGCGAATCCTCAGGCTCCTCTCTTGTCAGCGGAACATACTTGCCGGCAGGCCACATCCTGCTACCCTTCGGGCCCTCGACATCGCGACAGACCCATAGCGCATTCCTTACGAACCCAGCACGTTTGGCTGCCCAGCTATCAGGACGCGCCAGCATTGGCGTGGCACCGCCCTTCATACCGATACTGTATCCGACGTTCTTGCCGCTAGCATGATGTTTCCTCGCATTGTTAACGATCTTCCAACGGCGCTCTTTGACCCAGTCAAACTGGCGACCGGCTTCAGTAGTGAGGACCGTCTCCCTTGAGACAAAGGCATTACCACCAAAGTTGGCAATGGAACCGGTAGGAGCGTCTGGGAGGGGAATAATATCGGATTCAACGACAGAGTTGGAGAGACCGTCGACCATTGGGTCGATGCGGAGGGAGAAGAGATGTTGGTGGTTGTGAGAGTTGATGCCGGGAGCGACTAGAGTACCATAGGGGGTAGGTTCGTCCTTTTCGGCGACGTAGACATTCAGGATACCAGTGAGACGGATTTCTAACTCGATGCTACCGTCTTGATAAAAGTGGTAATTCCATATGTATTCTTACGGGTGAAGTGTGTAAGATAACGGGGTAAAACAAAAGATCGACAGAACTGACCGTAGTTTGCCAATGTGCAAACCATGCTGATAACCAATCTACGACGTCGAACAGTTTGAGAACGTCCACCAGGGCGGTAGTCAGTATGCTTCCATAGCACACCGGCATCTTCTTCGTGTATGCAGATGACATTCTTAATAATGGCAGGACTTCCGTTGTGGTTTACATATGCGCCAGGCTACAACATGGTTAATGCAGTGAGGTACCATCGAAAGTTACGCACAAGATAATGAATTTGACCGAGACAGTCGCACCCCAGGGAGAGCTCATTAGCCATGGCTCCCATACCATATTCCCCACTACGAGTAATTAGCGAAACATACTTCCAATGATCTTTAGGACGACATACGAATCAAAAGCGAGTTTCCTTGGATGTGGGTACTCGGGCGCGGCATAAGGAACGACCATCTCAGCTAAAGACAGACGGTATATGATAGGACGGATCTCGCCATGGTCATTGTAGGTAATAGTGGACAATGCAATGCCCTCTCTCTGGGTAAACGCTGTAATAGATCACGACAGTGATGAAAAGGTCCAGGAGAAATATTGGACATACAAATGTGCATCTTCCAGTTCTGCCATTCCAACTCGTGACCATTCACTTTGAAAGAGACACCCTCAGGTTGGACAATATGAAGAGGCTTGATGTCATCGCGAGGCTTGAAGTCCTTATCATCCTCGGCCATCAAGTCGGGGAGGAAGTTCTGTCTAGCAAGGGGAGGTTGAATTCGCTCACGGTTAGAGTAGGCCAGTGCCTCTTCGACGTTCGAGAGCGCAGGAGGAGCAGTTGAAGGGGCGGTGAGTGCCGAACCGTTGGGAGTCTTCTTGTATGCGGGCGGGAAGTCTGAGAAGTAATCAGATAGTGGTGATAAGAGATAGACAGACGACACACCTATCTGGATGACTTCCTCCGTGTTAGAATCAATAATGGGAACGAAGTCCTACAATACGGTGAGCATAATTTTCCCAACATCGATTTCGTTGAACTACCAGAGGGTGGGCGTAAAGATTCTCATGCGCAGAGAACCTGGCGAAGACCAGAGCCTGTAGGACTCTACGTTGGGCAGGGAAACGATCATCATAGCCGATCGCCCAGCCGTCGCAAAATATTTGATGGGGAGCGATACCTGCAGAAAGAGATTGAAATTTGCAGGCATGTAGAGAGGTGAATAGACTGACCGACTTCTGCAGCCAATTTCTGAACGACAGGATCGTTCCTCACAACTTTCTCTGCCACAAGGACTTCCTCAGGGGTAATCTGTGGATGCTGGGCCTCAGGCACCCTCTCAAACGTGTCGACCTGCCATTCTGAGCCACGATATGACAGAACGGTGTTGTATGAGTTTCTGTTCGGTGCCGGGGTCAATGACAGAAAAGCATCGTGCACAATCTTGGATATTTACCCAGTGACAACATCCAACAACTATAGTGTGATCAGCGATCCAATAAGGAATTAATCAACTATAAGATAAAATTTGGACGCACATCAGACTCCGCTTGACGGATAATATGTGTTGGTGCCTCAGGTTTAGCGCCGGGACTTGTTGGGATGCCCAAGGATGCGAGAACAACCCTCTTTGGTGGGGGAAGGAGATTCAAGCCAATGAACTTGATCGCAGTGACATCAGTCTTTTCTGCAACATAATGACGGATAACAAGAGAAGCCGCAGCAATCTAGAGGCATAAGGTGTATGAAAGATTGATCACTTATACACACGGTAAACAAAAGTACCTCGTCAGGGGTCAAAGGATCCAACGGATGCTTGAAAGCCACGAGGGTCTTCTTGACAGACTCGGAGTGTACAGTGGTAGAGGGGTTTGGAACAGGAGACATGCGGGACTAGAAGCTATCCGGCCTGGAAAGGTCCATCTTATAGCTTGTCATGGTAGGCAAACGTCAACGGATGGAAGATGGCGAGACAATTCGAGATCATCAGGAACTCTGGTTGAAGTGATGTTGAACATATCTTCCTTCCGTCCTGTCTCACTATTAATATTGCCCTCTTTGTCGACTAGATGGACACCCCCATCAAGCATCAAGCCGCAAACTTACTCCCCGAAAATGATCATACTACGTACCTACCTCTTTTTCTCTCTGCAGCTTGAGTGCTCAAGTTTTGTTGGAATTCGTTTTGCCCAAGTCTCGGTAGATGGGCTCAGCTGACACGCCACTGTATCAACCTTACAATTTAAAGAATAATGATCCGTGCTTTGGGGCGGTACAGGTCCCAAGTTTTTGATATTTGGTCCAATTGATCGTTCCGGCCAAATATTACTATTTCTAGTAAACTCGTGACCTTTTTTGAATCTTTCTTTATCCATGATTATCATCGCGGGAAACTCATATACAATGCATTCAACCTTCGTTGGCTAGTGCTAACAGGCGTACGAACAACCTCACCAGTGTTCTTGATATAAGCCGGGTCTGAGAGCGCTTATTCACAGTAGGTCTCAATACAGGTCATATCAGGATGCTCGTTCATGTGAAGAACTATTTCTTTTGGAATGTGACGACGCATGTCCAGAGAAAAATATCGAGAATTTCACAACAAAGGACAGCTGACAAAAAATTCAAAAACTACAACTAAAAATAGTAACGTTTGGCCGAAGGAGATCAAAGTTGGATCAAGATTTGGACACATGTCGTTGTCGTCACCGCTTCCCGCTTCATAATCCCGTTCCACTCAGGCCTCAATTCTTGACGTCAATGTCATTATCTTTTTTGCTATAAGATTGATGTACATGTGCAATTGGAGTGTATATGGTGATGAATTTATAACTTATCGTTATATGAAAGGGAAGTACGTCGGAAATCAGTGGCAGACTTGTGCTCCATTGGAGTGACCATTGATAGCCTCATCGGAGAAAGCGGGTACACTCCTTAGGTCATACGTTCCAGGAACATCCATACTCGGGTTGGCCTTGAAGAACGAATTTGGCTTGAGCGTTACGCTCAGGTGCTCGACTGGCATGCTGTAAGTATCAAAATCAGTATCATGCACGCCTTGTATAGACAAATGAATATACACAGGCCAATCCTCAGGTCTAGGTATGTGCGTGGTACCTATGCATCAGACATCAATAACAAGACTGGCAGACTTCGAGATGAGGCAACACGATACACACCAACTGTCACATATACCAGGATATCTTCATTATCAGCGTTCTGCCTGCCCTCGACCCATTTTCCGAGTGAATCTTCAGGCTCTTCCCTTGTTTGCGGGACATACTTCCCGGCAGGCCACATCCTACTACCCTTCGGTCCCTCTACGTCGCGGCAGACCCATAATGCATTCGTTACGAACGCAGCACGCTTCGCCGCCCAACTATCAGGACGCGCCATTACAGGCGTAGCACCACCTTTCATGCCAATGCTGTATCCGACGTTCTTGCCACTCGTCTGATGCTTCCTGGCGCCATTGATTATCCTCCAGCGGCGTTCCTTGGCCCAATCGAATGGGCGACCGGCTTCGGTAGTGAGGACTGTCTCCTTCGACAGGAAGGCATTGCCGGCGAAGTTGGCAGCTGAACCAGTGGGAGCATCGGGGAGGGCGATGGTATCTGATTCTACGACGGAATTGGAAAGACCGTCAATCATAGGGTCAATGCGGACGGAGAACAGGTGTTGGTGGTTCTGGGCGTTGATACCAGGCGCGACGACGGTGCCGTATGGGCTACTTTCGTCTTTGTCGGCGATGTAGACGTTCAGGATGCCAGTGAGACGGATCTCAAACTCAATGCTGCCGTCTTGGTAGAAGTGGTAGTTCCAGATATACTCTGGGGCGAACATGTCACAAGTGTAGCAAAACAAAATGTCCATGAGGCGTACCATAGTTGGCTAATGTGCAAACCATGCTGACGACTAATCTGCGACGACGGACAGTCTGGGAACGTCCACCAGGGCGGTAGTCAGTGTGTTTCCATAGAACACCAGCATCCTCTTCATGGATGCACATAACATTCTTGATGATGGCAGCACTTCCGTTGTTCCTGACATACGCGCCAGACTTTGATATCGTTAGCTAAAACAAGGTGATATATAGAGGTGTTCTTCACTCACAAGATAATGGATTTGGCCAAGACAGTCGCAACCAAGGGAAAGCTCGTTTGCCATGGTGCCCATACCGTATTCGCCACTACAATGTACAGTCAATGAAAAGCAGACCTTGAGTACCTGAAGATGATTTACGAATCAAAGGCGAATTTTCTTGGATGTGGATGCTCGGGTGCACCGTAGGGAACAACCATCTCAGCCAAGGAAAGGCGGTATATAATAGGCCGAATCTCGCCATGGTCATTATATGTGATAGTGGACAGGGCGATGCCCTCTCTCTGGGTAAACGCTGTAGCAGATGAATTACCGCGATGCAAAGGTCCGGTGAATGGATCGGACATACAAATGTGCATCTTCCAGTTCTGCCATTCCAACTCATGACCATCCATTTTAAAAGAGACACCTTCAGGTTGGACAATATGAAGAGGCTTGATGTCATCGCGAGGCTTGAAGTCCTTATCATCCTCGGCCATCAAGTCGGGAAGGAAGTTCTGTCTGGCAAGAGGAGGGTGAATTCGCTCACGGTTGGAGTGCTCCAGCGCCTCTTCGGCATTCGAGAGCACGGGGGGAGCCGTGGAAGAAGCAGAGAGAGTTAGTCCGTTCAAGGTCTTTTTGTACGTCGGTGGGAAATCTGGGAGACGATGAGATTGAAAGTAAGAAATAAAGGAAAAACGCGCCAATGTGTATCACTTCTTCCGTATTGGCATCGAGGACAGGAATGAAATCCTACGACACCTTGAGCATTGCACGTTTCTGAAGTATGTTACGCTTACCAAAGGGTGAGCGTAGAGATTATCGTGCTCAGAGAACCTAGCGTAAGTAAGCGCCTGTTGAATTCTGCGCTGTGCAGGGAAACGCTCGTCGTAACCTATTGACCAACCGTCACAATATATGTGATGAGGAGCGACACCTGAAGGACGAGATAAGATTGAGATCTATATAGTAGAATGTGAGGACTCGCCGACGTCTGCAGCCAATTTCTGGACCAAAGGATTATTCCTCACGACTTCCTCGGCTGCGATGAGCTCCTCAGGAGATATCTGGGCATGCTGGGTCTCAGGTAGCTTGTCAAATGTGTTGACCTGCCATTCGGAGCCACAATAGGATAGGACGATGTTGTATGAATTTCTACGCGCATCATGGTAAATGACAGAAAAGAAATTACACGATTTTGTGTTACCCAGTAGTCACATCCACGAACTAGAGTGATTGGACAGAAAATCAGTGACGTAAGTAAGATAAGATTCTCGTCAGGAGATCCAAGTTTGAAAGTTAACTTTGACGCACATCAGATTCTGCTTGACGAATAATAGGTGTCGGTGCCTCAGGTTTGGCGCCGGGGCTTGTGGGGATTCCCAGGTAGGCGAGTACGGCCTTCTTCGGTGGAGGAAGGAGGTAAAGGGTTATAAACTTGATCGCTTTAACGTCCGTCTTCTTTGCAACATACTGACGTATAACAAAAGAGACTGTGGTGATCTGTATTACAATTGTAAAAGTCATCGCCAATACACATTGAACAAAGTTACCTCATCGGGAGTCAGAGGATCCAACGGATGCTTAAAAGCAGCGGGAATCTCCTTGACCGAGGATTGTACAGTAGTGACGGTACTAGGGACAGTAGACATGTGGGACTCGAGGGAGTTAGGTTCACATGTACAGGTGGGTACTACTTATAGTTTTTCCAGGGTGATCACCGGAAGGCCGTTTACAAGATAGGAAGATAGGAAGCTCTGTTGCCCAATGACACGGTCATATCAGGTGACCCCGCATCGAACACAACCTGGAATCGATACTCGTCTTGTCATGCGTTACTTTAGGTATCCCTGCGCTTCTGCCGTCATGGTACCATAAATGATCTGCCGCAGCGTGGAACTCCTGGGCCTGGTCGTCATGATGCAATATACACAAGTCGTATTACCACTGGGAAAAGAAACGGAACCCGTGCATCTGTCGACACCACTATCGTTATCTGGACCCTGGTGTGTATGCTCTGACATACTAGTTCATAATTTTCTGTGACATCATCAGGGCGCCAAGATTATCCTGTGTCTACATACCAGCGACCAAGCGCGAGAAGTACTTCGATAAAGTTTATCACAGCGGGTCCTTATCTAGCATTTCTGGAAAAAAGATTGAAGATTTATCAACAATTCCGACCGAATCCGAAGATAGTTGTGGACACACAGATCGTCGTTGATGCTGAACCGATGCCGAGTTATCAGCTACATAACTTTGAGGACATATCCTCCCAGAACTGTTATTCGCTCGCCAAGTCAAAGTCATGCCGGGAGTCTCTGAGGCCAAGCCTTACACTCGTCTGTACTTACTGTTTTTCCCCCGCGGGTATAGAGTTTCATGACCCTTAAAGTAGAGTCGAACCCTCACGAAGACGAGTACATGATTACCAACCTAATTATGTCAATTCCTTTCCTTCTTTCTTGGCTCCCTATTTTACCTTGTCTAAGTGTCTGTAAGCTACCAAGGCCGTTAACCCGTATTAAGTCATCATTTCCACTGATCCAATTGGGAGCGTTTCTGCTTGACTCTCTCGCTTGATTCCTGTTCTTTGGAAACTTTAGCACTGCTGATACTGGACCAAAAGTGCTCGACAGCTTTCTAGACCGTCCTCGTCCGTCTGACGCTGCTTGTGGAGCGCTTCCCGCCATAGTCGTTCAAAGTAACTGACTTAATCCAGTTGTATTATCATGGTGTACTGAGCGAGTGTGGCTGGACCCGCGACAGCTTTTTGTTATTTTCTCTTGTCCGAAGTCTTCTACAAACTTCGGATCCTTCCGTCACGATGAAACACTATGATTGAATCACGACAGAACATAGAATCACTTCTTAAGGCTTCCAAGCGTTCTATTGATACTGATTCACTCTGTCTTTACCATGAATCATTTCTCATGGCTACGTTGAATCTGGGAAATCTCACTATTAGAAGATGAGATAGCAAAATCATTGGGTAAATAGATCAAGCGAAGAGAGCTTCTTGACGATCTTCAGTGTGTATAGTCCATAACATAAATCCCGAAAACAACTCTGTCTTTTGACATCTTCACATCCGTTCTCGAGGCTTGAAGCGAAGGCTCAAGGGAGACTCATCTCGAACAGCTGGATGGGATACGAAAATTTGGCTAGACTTCGCACAATCTATGCTTGAACAGTAACATTGGCCAGGAAGCCATTGAGGCCCTCATGAAGACAGTGGAAATAGCTTGACGGTTGATGGGAGCGTGATCTAGCAGGAACTTCGAAAGCAAGGGTATTGAAATGATGAAACTTATGATATTCATTTCGGACGACCTGAGCTCTGCCACAAATTTCACTACCAACGTAAAAATAAGCGATGTGAAAGATTGATACCCACTCGGCCGTATCACAATGATCTGTTTCTTCCGATGTACTCCATCAAAATTAGATGACTGGAATCTTATCACACCTCCTACACATATTCAACTCTCATATTACCTCATTTAGTGGATCAGGCTCAGGGAGTTGATTCTCTTCGTCATGAATGTAGATTTCGACCTCGAGTCTCTTGTGCATCTTGAACAAACGTCCGAATGTGCTCTAACATCCCGACTCGCGCTTTCCGTCTGATCTCTTCGTCTTCAGATTTTATGAAACAGGCTACGAGGACGGCTTCGGGCATGGTAAAATTCACGGCCTCATTGAAGGGCGGGCGCTTGGACGTGCGAAGGGATTCGAAATGTGGGAAGAGCTTGGGTTTTACGAAGGATTTGCACTGATGTGGCAAGCGATATACGAGAAACAGAGTCGGGCTGATGAGTATATTTTAGTTCCTCCCTATGACTGTAACTCAAGCTGAATCCTCATAATCAGTCGTGCGACGAACCACACTCAGCGACTGCTTGATCTGATTTCCCAGTTTCCAATGACCAACCCATCTGAAACGGATGACACAGATTTTCCGAAACTCTTTCGCCAAATTCGTTCGCGATATAAAGTCCTTTGCTCGACGCTTGGTGTTCGACCCAGTCTGCGGTACTCTGATAGATCACAAGAGCGCGATGGGACTGCGGACGCGACGACTTCAGAGCCCACTGATGATCATCCGGAAAAAGCTACGATATGGAAAGTTGAGAATGGAGCTCCGAGAGCAATGAATGGCCATGCATTCGATTTCTAAAGCTCTCACAGATTGAAAGTCGAACTGCCTGGTGTATATCTCCGCATGGACATAATACGTCGGTGATATTCGTCGTCATTTTCGAGCGATGCATTGAATTTTTACAAAAGGAATAGAGTCCTGTCGAAAGGAATGTCATTAACTAGTTAACCAGGAACTATACGTATAGTAATCAATTCATCCTATCCTGGAGAAGGTTTCAAAGGAAAGAAAACCAGGGAAGAAATGTCAAGGTATGATACAACAAATCCGAGATGATGGCGGAACAGATAGTAAGATACAAGGTGATACAGCCTTTCTCGGAAGGCTAGCTTAACTTTAAGTAATGCTATTTGGCATCTATGAATAGAAGGATTGTCTGTGGCTGCGAGTTTATGAAAATAGATGACGAGTAAAACGATACTCATCGATGATGACATATAATAGATGAGGATTGTCGATTTACTGCTGAAATGGCGGCGGATACGCGGATCGAGACAGAGGTCGCATCGGTGGCACAGCAGGCGAATGGTAAGGGGATATATATGTTCCAGGTGCATATGGCGAGGGTGGGGACAGGACTGGAGCAGGCGGAATCAGGGGGCTCGACCCATATGCAAGATTTGCGCGGGATCCAATGGGGGACCCACCAAGAGAGACGGGCAATCCGAATCTTGGTATGGTTGGAGGCATCACAGGAGGATGGTAGCGGGGTTCAGATCTGGAACGTGCAATCGCGAAGAAGGGGGGAGGCGGAGGAATGACTGGGGAGTTATCGAAGTCTTCCTCTTCCTCGGAAGATTCCTCGCCATCTGGTCGTGGTGGGTAGGCAAACAGGCGGCCGGACTCGCGAGCAAGGGGACCATCCCAGAGTGACACGCGGCTAGTGGTTTGAGGTGTTGATCTTGAATTTTGACGCTCAAGTCTATGGATCAGACTTGTTGACACGAAGAAGGGCAGCAACAATGTATAGAGACATACCCGTGCCATGTTCGAGGTTCTTCCCCAATCATTCCGTCGAGCAAGACTATAAAAAAGTGAGGCATCTCCTTAACTTCATGTTTCTCTCGATGGGTTTCCTTGGAAACTGTGCTTGTGCTAGCCGCCGAGGACATAGCAGAATCTTTAGAACGCGATGATCTAAATGAAATTTCGTAAAGACAAAAGCGTTTTCAGTCTGCCCAAACAAATTTACCGTGTACTGCTGTTGCTTCTTTTAACAGCCTCAGGTATTAGAAGTTTCTCAGTTGGAGCTGGAGTGGAGAATGGCGTGGGAGTTGTGAAATCTGATCGACAACTCAGACGACACTCGAAAGCGTAGACGATTCGCTTACAGTTAGGGTTATTCTCGGCAATAGAACTAACTGTAGGGCGTTGGGAGACCTTTGTTGGAGTTGCAGAAGAAGCGATATGCGATGGGGATACACTTCAAGAGAATGAAAAGACAGTGAAAAACGGAGAAAACGCATTACATACGCGGAGAGCCTATTGTCAGGATTCGTAACCCTCAAGGGAACTAGATTAACGTACGTTAACGAAAGAAGCCACGGTACATGAAGGGCTGCTTACTTCGATGTCCATTGGGAACATTCCTAATGAAATCAAGATATGGGAGGGACATGACACTGTCTGTGGCTGACCTATGGGAATATATCAGAAACGTAGAATAGCCCCAGCATTAGAACATACGCTGGAGGCGGGCTTTTACCGTTGACTTCCATCTCTTGAGGTGGAGGAGCAATACTAGAAGGACGTGCTTTCGCAGTCATAGGTTCTTGGGCGATCGATGGTTTTTGCAACTCGTCCGATTTCTCGTCAGATTTCTTCTCTGCAGCGATGGGTTCTGCGACACCATAAATGCTTGCTCGTTTGAAATCACTATCTAGAGCTCTTGCAGTCTTGCGAAACTGAGAATGAAAGTGTTTCAGTTGCTTTGCCTCCATAGCAGCGCGAGCGCTCTGCATCGTTGTATTAATGAAGTTCAATCGCATAGCCCTTGAATGAAGCCGAGCGCACCTCTGCCTTGGGCCATGTCGCGTAGTAATCGATATATCTCCTTCCGGCGCCTTCGACAGCCACGGCGAAGACGACACAGGGTCGGAGCAGCCCTTGAGCAACGTTTTTCATTTCACCTAGAATCTCCGGAAAACTGCTCCCTCTACAAGATCACACTAAACATTGTATCGTATCACAAACATCATGACATACCGAAGGAACTTCCTGTAAAACGTAACTGCCTCCGGACCCGTGATAATCTTCAGCTTCTTGCCATGCTGCTCTAGAAATTCCGAGGGGTCACGCGTGGCCATCTCAAGCAGGAATTCCGGTGGGCAGCGTGAGCGTCGAGTACGATCTCCCAGCATCACCGGCAAGATCTCTGCAGGAAATTCGGGACGTGGTGGCCCCGTCTCCAGATGGAGACCGCCAGTATTCACTACGAGTTTTTCTGTGCCATCTGGAGTGCGGGGCCGCTCTTGTGAGATAGCTCTGTCATGCTTCGACGACTTGGATCTTGTGGAGGTGTGTGATCCAGCAACGGAGGCCATAGGGGATCAGCTCCGTAAGGACTTCTAGGTTGGCGATAGGCACTTAAAAGCCGAGCTCTGTGGTTGGGTACCTGATGACGACTGATCAAACTCGCCTCACGATACCCGTGAGGCAGCTATGGTTTGAATGAAAGGTGATACCAGTGAAGATGGGGCCGCCACTCTAATGGTCGCGTAGGTGGCACCTTACACAATGTGATGACCGTCCCTTTCCAAAAGGATATATCTATCCATCACAGACTGCCAACAAACCGATCTTTTGTTTCATCCGTCAGAGCTCGTCAGGAAGGTATCTGATGGTATGGAGTAACCAGACATGCAAGGAGAAATCAGGGGTATGGTTTGTGATATGATAGATAATCGTAAATGAGGTGTAAGTAGTTGCTCGTAGGGTATGGAAGTAACAATCGCTAGGCATGGCATAACAAAGGTTGCCCCGCAGCCAGCTGGTCAGAGACAGGCACTCCATGACAAATCGCCAGGGAGGAATTACCGCCCGCGTATGCGTGCGTATAAAGCGTTGGAACAACGATAGGATGGGTATCCATGAAAAGGTATTACCAGAGAGAACAATAGTCCAGAATGAAAGCATTTCCTGGTTATACCTGGACGTTGTGAGTCAGACGAAACACAAAAATCGTGTGGCAAGGATCTCACCAAACTTAATTCCAATGTCCAGACCCGACGAGCCCACAGTTTGACTGTCTTCATTGGTGAGTCGCTGGTGGCTGGTAATTCAACGTCAATTCCATCCCACCAGCATTTTCGCTAGACAGAGCGTCAGCAACGGGCAAAGGTAATTCACTGGATCCAAAGAACGTGACTCACAGCTGGTTTTCTCCAGAACAAAAGTAACTTTTGCGCGGTGGCCATCTGAGGATAATCTACCTCCACTGGCTTCTCTCCATTTGGGTAGTGCATGATCCCAGTTTTAAGCAAGACGAGCGCAATGGAAGATATACAGCACCGCGAGGGCTCTAGCGCACGGAATCCCCATTCGTCATCACGGTCGAACCCACTACACAGTTGTTGTTGAGTCAGTGAACAAGCTGGGGAAATCATTATCGTACCTCATACACAACATATCTATAAGATGTTGCTCTGCAACGTTGTTTTCCTTATTCACGTTCCGTTGGAGAGCCGTGAATATATTTCGCTTCTCCATGAGATAGTCTCCCGATCGCCTTTTGATATTGAGAAGTATGTCGTTTGCAATTCCGTTTTGGTCTGTCGCGGCGTCACCATCCTTCAAAGGTATAGAAAAGTATTCCAATTCTTCTCGTAAAACAATGATAGCTTGTTTGGAAAGCAGGGGGTTTTGCGAAGTAGCTGGGACGAAATCGCTTGGCGGCACATCGAGTAGATGTTGTTGGGCGGCAATTAGGCCTGGAGACGTAGCGGTACCATAGAAAGCCTCTGAGGCAGTCCTGAAGAAATTGAGGACATATTGAAAGCAATCCGGGTCGAACTATAGTAAAACGGTCGTTTGTAAATGGTTCAACCATTTCACCTGACAATTCGGCCGACGCAAGATACTTACGTCAACACCATACACCTCCTCGTCCTCCTCGTTTTCGCCGCCATCAGATAAAGCAACACTCTGGCGGCTCAGAACAAGCCCATTCGGAAATAGACATAGAAGAACGGATTCGGGCAGGTTCATAATCGTTTCCCGGTCAACTTCGAAGCGCCTGCCACGCAGATCTAATAACAACCTCGTCAAAAGCTGCGGTTGTAGATTGGCGTGAGCAGGCACTGGATGCTGCGACACTTGTGTGATTGGCGAATTCGATATGTTGAGGGTGGTCATGTTGAGGTGACCGTTTCAAGGGAGTGTGGAAGACTCGTGGCTGAACCAAACACATAATAACGTTATTCAATCCGAAACGATTACAATGGTTGTACTTTTTTGTACGACTCGCTTAGTCCCGATAACGACAAATGTTCGACCTTCAAGGTAGGTCAAAGTGACCAGTTGGTGCTTTTCTAAGTTACTTCTGGACTCGTCGTAATTGAAAACTATATTGACTTGTCCTTACGAGATAAATTGGAAATTGGAAGCTGCCACAATTATAGTTGAGTTGAAAAGGTTCGCGTTTCCTCTTCCAAGCCTCGATGCATCCTAGATCGACGCCAAGTCTTGCGATTGGATAACTTTACATACACATATACGTTCAACAAAGCACAAAGCATCCTCCTGTCAGGCGCTTGTGGTCTTCAACTCATCCCGACCTTTCATCTCAATCAAATCTGACCCGGGAGGTGTGGTTTTTTGCAAGCGATTTACTGAACATCTTGGAAGGAGATCAATAATTCGTCTGCGGTTCGGTGAACTTGTTGACGCCCGGAGCTCCGGTGACGAAATCACTGGGAAACATTATTGATGACCCCTCTCAATCTAGACTATGAGGTTGAAATCCCAGTTGATCGACCAAACTTTGCCTTTAGACTGCGAATGTAGGGTGGGTAAAACACAATGAAGATACTCGTTAGCTTCGGACGCCTCAAGGTAAACGAGCCAACCTTTGTACCTCTCGAAGACTCGGAGTAACGCCATTCAACAGGCAGTCTAAGTGAGTTATGTGAGTGGCTTTCTTGATACAACAGCACTTTAGCTCTTTAAACCCCACAGTGCATGAAAGAATGCAGAAATCGAGACCCTTGGGAACCTTCCGGAGTATGCACCTTGCCAAGGTTGCCTGCATGCCTTATGCCTTATGGTCTGCGCGTGCGCTCAATATCATTGATATCCCTCTTGTATGATAACACTGTGCCCACCAGTCAGATAGAAGAACACTGGGAAAACGTATTGCTTGGTAGGTGTCGCGAAGCAGACTTCAAGTCATCTGGGGACCCTACTGGTCGTGTATACTTTCCTCATTTCTCGAGCTCGTTATTGTTGACTAAGGAAACGCTTGGTCGGCATATCAGTCAGGTCATTTGATGATTGTTTCTTTCCAGCTTAGGATGCAATCCAGAGATATGAGATCTGAACTTTGTTACGCATGCATAGAGATTCCAACTTTCGCCTACACGCGTACACGTCGAAGAGAAACGATGGAAGCATGAATTACGGTATCCTGCAGTCATGTGAATTGTGATGAGTTTTTTGTGCCGGGTCTTGTGCGTTCCGCTGAGGTATTTAACCCTTTGTCTGCCAGTGATATAGACCATGTATTCCGGTCGACATTTAATGCTGCAAGTTATGCTATCCCTACCCTTTAAGTAGACCGGTAAATGATTTCAGGGATTTCCCCATCTATGTAACTTTTATATTCATTGCCAACGCTACATTATGTGCGTGAAGGACCGGCCTTTCTTGGAGCGAACAAATGAGCTACATATCGAATCGCCAAAAAACAGTTGTATGTAGAAAGATACGTTTGCAAATATACCACAGGCGAGATGGCCGAGCGGTCTAAGGCGCCAGACTAAGGCCAAAGCAGTCGCTGCTTTACAATTATCTGGTCTTTCGGGGCGTGGGTTCGAATCCCACTCTCGTCACTCATTTTATACCGTCTTTTCTTGCTTAGTAGATCAAGGAATCTCTTGGGGCGGTCTGTACTCACGTTTCTCATGCACAATATGCGCGTCACTCGTATTCAACCTCCTCAATCTTTGTTCCTACCTTTTTGGTTGGTACTGAGGATGTAAATCCTTTTTCTTACTTTGCACTTCCCGCACAAAGGCGTTGAGGCAATGAGTGGGCAGACAAAGAGGCAAAGAAAGAGTTTCCCAAGTAATTGGGCTTACGTGCTCCATGTTCTCCTCCAAAGGCCACTCTCAAAGTCCAAGACAACAATCATAACGCATGGCAAGGACACATGACGGGAAGAACGACTTGGATGATCATCAATGTTCGAGCGAGCGAGAACACATTGATCTTGATTAACCATTAAAAGGCAAGCATAATCATATCGGATTATCCATGCTATGAGCGCTGTCATCGCTGTATACTCCTAGGAGGCAATGATACAGCACCTAGCCCAAATTGGGGCGCAAACATCCTACTACGATAGATATAACTGCGACAGGACAGCACGTAGTAAAGCAACATTAAGGTAACCCTCAGTCACGGACTTGATTGTCTGTCATTGGTCTGAATATAGATGAAAGGTGAACAAAGATGGATATTACCATGTTCGTAATGTACACCACGTCGCGGCTTGGCAAGGGCAACGGTGAAATTGGTATGCATGGACGCCTGGTCACGATGAGATAAACAGCCAGCTTCCCTCTAAGAAGAGCCCGGCTGCGATGTGTCTGAGGCTGAAGAACAATCCACCAAGCTGAAGACCGGTATAATGCTATTGATTACCCTTCGAAGCATTTGGAAATTATTCAATCTTTCACCAACGGTCAGAACGATTGGCATATTTAAAGAATGAGTGATCATACCCATATCTATCACGGTGTTATCGTAACCAGTTTCACATCTTCCCATTTCACGCAGTCGCTCCTTGAAGCAATTATGTAGATAGATCAGCACGCTATACCGCAGTCTGGAACGTAAGCAGATGCTCGCTTGACGTTGTTCTATCCTACACTTGATTGGCCAAAATATCTGAGCAGTTTCATACTGGGCAATACATATACAACAAACATATTTACCTACCTGACTCAACAAGGCATATACTTACTCTGTGTCGCTTATCCATAACGAGGCACAGCAGTACCGAATGGGTAAAAGTTCAAGACTCCATGCACTGACTAACACAACTTTCCACAATCGAAGCATATTCTTTTGTTATCAAGGGGCAGATTAATCTCAATTGGTGTTCTTGATTGAGTGCATTCCGAGGATGAACTAGAACATCCAAAACTCGATCAGCTCAAAAAAGACGTCAAGCTGATGTTTCGCTATGTAGTCGCGCTGTAATTACGATCACAAACGTGGTGACCGTATTCCATGGGGGTGGTTGAACACCGCCGATACATAGTAGAATTTCGCAGAATTCTACTGGGATTGGATGTTCACAAAGATGATTCGATGATACCTTGCCGTTTGCTTGTATATCCCTTGTGTGCACGCCATGATCATAGCGTTGACTGCAGAATCCACAACTTCGATCGATCAGAGCCCATAGCGTTGACATATGGAGTGCCATCAGTACAAGAGGTTTGCGTGCCGTCAACTTCGGAGGCTGATATAGCACTGAGCAGCTAGAATCAGAACCAGATGCTCAGACTACCAGAGATCAGATCGAAATTTTTTTGACAAACATGCATCCAAGCAACGATTGATTCGATGATATACAGCCGAAGTTATTGTGGCATCGGCCGTCAACAAACCCACGCAGCGCAGGACACACATGCTGATTTTGAGAATGAGCAATAGTTCGAGTAATATACGATTTTTGCGTCTTGTTTCACAGGGTACCTGCCGAAAACGGAAAGGTCCGGTGACTAAACGGCATCGACCTCGTTTTGCCGCCCTTCGGTGAGTTTGTCTAACAGTAAGCGAGACAAACGATCGTCAGCTTGCACGCTCTCTCCTCCCTCCATACCCTCCTTCCCTTCCCTTACGACCCCCTCCTTTTCTTAGTCGATTCCCCGTCCTGAGCACTCACATTCTGCCCTCATGGAGTACCGGGGCGACCGCCCGCCTCGCGCAGCCAGACCAGCCACTCAGCAGCCGCAGTCCAGGTCACAGGGTCCACCGAGAAACTCGACCTTCACCACCAACGAAGGTCCCAGAGCCAATGTTTCCTTCCAGGTTCAGGAGCGCGGTGACCGCTCAGGCCAACCGCGGCAAAGGACCATGCCATCCGCATACCAGTCACATCTCTCGCCCAACGTCGACCCGGAGAGCGCGGCAGACTATTTCGATCCTGCAAGGGTGGCTCGAAAGAGGAGCCTCGTCCGCCCAGAGCGAGAAAAAATTGAACCAGGCCATAGACAGTGGCACTATCGAACTCGTGTCACACAAATGGAGGACAGAAGCCAGGGATTTGGTGTAATGCCGTCCAGTATGTGTCGCAATCTTTCGCTCAATGTCTTTATTCTTACTTTTGACATAGCAACTGGCAATTATCCGCGAGAACACTTACGAAGAGGCCGCTCACTTCTTGGCCGTGAAGAAGACCAGCATGAGTCCGGTTTGGCGATCTTCAAGCGCAATGCGACCCTTCGCAGAAAACGTCCATCGGGTCTCACTCCCATTCACAGCAATACGCCTGATGTCCCCAAGAAGAGAGGTTGTTGGCGAGGACCAGGGCCAGGCGGGCCATGGATGACATACTGCTTCGTCATCACATTTCTCGTCCCACCAGCATTTATGAGAGCCTGCGGTATGGTCCTGCTGAACTTCAATACTTTGGAAATACATTATGACCCTCGTGTCTCAACATTTTTCAGGTCTACGATCACCCGAGCAACAGCGAGCATGGCGAGAGAAGATGGGACTGATTAGCCTTATCCTTGTTCTTATGGCTGGAGTCGGTTTCCTTACGTTCGGCTTCACGGAAACCGTGTGCGGTACTCCCCCTAATCGGTTCCACGGAGGCGCCATTGGGGATGGATTCATTGGAAATAGTTCTCTCGTCATCAACGGTTACGACTACGACTTCTCAAGGTTCAAGCATCCCGCCGTAGGCTCTTTCGATGGCGACTCGAATCCTGTCCTCGATGGTAGTTGGAACGCCGCTGGTAATGACGCCTCCTTTTTGTTCCAAAAAGTCAACGAGAAATGCCTCGGGATTGTCACCAAGTCATCAAGTTCAAGTATCACTGGATCTGGGAACGCGCTCGACTGGTATTTTCCCTGTAATATTTACAGCCAGTTTGGAAATCAGGGAGCCAATTTCACAGGATACGAGACCAGCTTCAGTTGTCATACAATGTCTCAAGCCAAGAATTTGTTTAATGCAATGAAACCCATGGGTCAAGTGTACTATACATGGGATGATGTTCACAACTCCAAACGCAACCTAGCCGTTTATGAGTCGTACGTCGTCTTTTTATTTTTCCATTTGTTTGACTGCTTATGGTGATGCATTAGTTCTGTCCTTGATCTCGACAAGTTGAATTGGCTCAGCCGAGCTCAAGTCAATTATCCGACGCTTTTTGATGCCATGAAGGCCCAGAACGGTACTTACGACGGCAAGGACCTCACCATGCTCTTTATTCGTACGGGTCAACAACACATTGGACACTGTCTACAAGATCTCGTCACAGTTGGCTTCATCGACACAAACAGTATCGGCTGCGTCGCCTCCTCCGTCGTCCTCTACCTTTCCCTCATCTTCATCATCGGAGTTGTCGCCATCCGTTTTGTCATGGCCGTTATGTTCGCCTGGTTTTTCTCCTGGAGGATCGGAAACTTCCCAAGGGAAACATATGAACAACGCATGCAGCGCTCTGCGGAGATCGAAAGTTGGTCTAATGACATCTATCGGCCCGCGCCGAGCGAGTACCGTCCGAATGTCAACAAAAATGGTATCGGACATAGGGAGAAACGAAAGACATTTCTTCCCAGTCACTCACGCTTCACCCCGTCAGATAACATCCTTCTTAAGCCTGGCCAGCGTCCGTCGACTCAGTATGGTATGCTGGATTCCTCATCAACCGCTAATTGGAAGCGATCGACTATGTATTCTACTACTGGGAAGCCTGGGAGAGGGACGCCACCGGAAACTCCGGCGTATCGCCAATCACGAAGCACCATGTCTCTCGCTGAATCGCCTTGCCCGTGGCCACTTCACAACGTTGTTCCGCAGCCGCCACCGGATTACGAGCCGTTCAATTTCCCATTAGCGCATACTATGTGCCTCGTGACTGCGTACTCCGAATCCGTCGAGGGTCTGCGCACGACACTTGACTCCCTTGCGACGACAGATTACCCGAATAGTCATAAGCTTATCCTTGTTATTGCTGATGGAATGGTGAAGGGTGAGGGTAACGATCTTACGACGCCGGAAATCTGTTTGGGGATGATGAAGGAGTTTGTTATCCCCCCGCATGAGGTTGAGCCGCATTCGTATGTGGCAATTGCGGATGGGCATAAAAGACATAATATGGCCAAGGTGTATGCTGGTTTCTATGAGTACGACGATGCGACGGTTGAACGCTCGAAGCAACAACGCGTGCCGGTTGTCCTCGTGGCCAAGGTTGGCAACCCTCTGGAGGCGAACGAAGCCAAGCCTGGCAATCGCGGCAAACGCGACAGTCAGATTGTGCTCATGGCGTTTTTGCAGAAGGTGATGTTCGATGAAAGGATGACGACGTTTGAGTATGAGTTTTTCAATTCAATATGGAGGGTGACGGGCGTCAGTCCGGATCGGTATGAATTGATTTTGTGTGTTGATGCGGATACGAAGGTGTTCCCGGATTCGATGACGAGGATGGTCAGTTGTATGGTGCATGACGAGGAAATTATGGGGCTTTGTGGGGAAACGAAGATTGCTAATAAGGCGGAGACTTTTGTTACCATGATGCAGGGTAAGTGGATTTTCATCTTGCCTTGTTTTTATGTTTTAACTTGATCATAGTCTTTGAGTACTACATCTCACACCACATGACAAAGGCTTTCGAGTCTATGTTCGGTGGTGTTACTTGTTTGCCAGGCTGCTTCAGTATGTACCGCGTTAAGGCTCCCAAAGGCGATTCTGGATATTGGGTGCCCATTCTTGCGAATCCCGACATTATAGAGCACTATTCCGAAAACGTTGTCGACACACTTCACAAGAAGAATCTGCTCCTTCTCGGTGAAGATCGATACCTCACTACACTTTTACTCAAAACCTTCCCTAAGCGCAAAAACATGTTCTGCCCCCAAGCTGTTTGTAAGACTGTTGTACCCGATACCTTCCGTGTCCTGCTTTCGCAACGCCGGCGCTGGATCAACTCGACCATCCATAACCTTGCTGAACTCGTCCTTGTTCGCGATCTTTGTGGCACATTCTGTTTCTCGATGCAGTTTGTTGTCGGTATGGAGCTTGCGGGCACACTTGTCCTTCCTGCCGCCATTGCTTTCACTCTTTACCTCATCGTCTCCTCCATCATCCCCGGTGGTCCAAACACTACGATTCCGCTTATTCTTCTCGCCATCGTGCTCGGTCTTCCGGGTGTACTCATTGTCGTCACCTCGCGCAAGATTGCGTACGTCGGATGGATGATTGTGTACCTCATCTCGCTCCCGATTTGGAACGGTATCTTACCGGCGTATGCATTTTGGCATTTCGATGATTTCTCGTGGGGTCAGACGAGAAAGGTGGAGGGTGCGGATAAGGCGGAAACTGGAGATAAGGAGGGAGAGTTTGATTCGACACATATTGTTATGAAGAGGTGGGCTGAGTTTGAGAGGGAACGGAGGTGGAAGAGCGGGACGCAGTCGAGGGATTCAGGAGTCTATGAGAAGAGGTATAGTATATGCTCATTGTCAACCTGGTCGTTCGCTAATTGTCACTCATAGGGCCGATAGTAATCGTTACTCGATTGCGTCAACGTCGGATGTCACTCATCCACAAAATTCGGCTGTTTACAACGACAACAACACAGTAGACACGAGTCAATACCTCAACCCACGCACACGGCACGACTCAAACGCCCTTTTAATGCTCCCTGCTCCCCTTTCTGTGAACCGACCATTGATGTCTTCTACTTCAACGGTCGGCATGTCTCGCAACAGCGAAGACGTCTCCGACTCGGGCTCTTCGGCTGCACACAACCGTCTCATCCCAAGTCCCCATCACTCATACTCGGTCGATCATGACTCAGTCGAGTCTGTCCCAAGCATATCAACGCAGCAACGCCTAGTTTCGCCTGCATACTCAAATCCTAGCCCACAGCAGGACATGCAGAATCCCTTCCGTTCCGTTGTCTCGTCCCCTACGGCTATGACGTACGACGATTATTCTCCGCAGCCGTGGAGTCCTGATTATGTCAACGACGATGCAATGAGTTCAAATATCGGAGCAAATCTCAACAACCGCGCGTCAGTTTATGGTAATCGTGGCGTGCGTCTGACGGACTCTGGGCCGGTCCCCGGACCCGAGGGCGTACGCAGGGTTTCGCGGCAAGGAAGGCAAAGACCTAACTCGCAGGCACCGCCACAGAATCGGTACTCGAGGGGTTCTCAAGGGTTTAATCTGCCGCCGGGGGCAGCGCCACCACAGCCTGGAAGTGGCTATTAAGGCGATAGATGAAAACTTACTTATTCTCGGATTGGATACAAGAAGGCACTTGACGATATTCAAAAGAAAAACATTACACTTACGACTCTGCAACTTCGATATCCCCCTGTCTAGCACAGTATATGGACTTTCTAACAGTTTTTCTTTTGTTGATTGTCTTGTTCTTTTCATCTTTTTCAGGCTGTGAGTACATTTTTTATGACTGGACCTGACGCTTATCGCGTGCATACGTAATTTCTCTTTTTTTTGGATTTCTTCTCTATCTCACGACCTACATACATACTTATCCCCACTTGCATCCACGTTTCACACTCAGATCATTGAATACCTACTACACCGAGACGGTCATACGTATGGAAAGGACAAAAAGGCGATAGTCTCCTTTACTGCACGTATAATATATCCTTCGACTTCAGCCTGAATTTTGATTCTTTGAGATATTTGATATTGAGTTTTTCGCGATCTGTGATCGTGTCGACATCGTTGTTGAATCTAAACGACTACTTGAGGCAACATGGTTTTGAGGAGGATTTGGTTGTTCGTGGGATTTTCTTTTAGATCGGCGTTTTTTCTCATCCAATGAGCCATTTCTCGTACAACTGTTGGTTCATGGTTCAGAAGACAGAATGCACCGTAACTATTCTCACGGGTGTGCGTCTGATAAGCGCGCACTTGTCAGCTGTTAAATTATTCCATATACAGTATTACTTCTTTACACGAATCGAGTCATGCGCACGGCATACGTCGCGTCCATCCGTGGGGAGTACTTTGTGCGAAGGAGGCTAGGATGGGATGGATGCTCTCGAGGTGAAGCGATATTCTGGATCATCCACGGTGGGATGAGGTTTTCTATCCCCACTCTAACAAGGCGCAGGTGATTAGAACACCTGACGAGTTCGCCGCGCGACGGATCTGGTGTCATGACCACGAACATCACTCCCGTTCTGCTATAAGATAGCGCAGGCGATGGTGCGAAGCAATGCTGCCTATTAACATCAAAGAACTCCTGACAAGAAAGGGGAAAAACAATGAGGCCATGTGCTATCACACCTTCCATAACACACGTTGATAAAAGTTCTTGATACGTCTCTGACAATCACTTATGGCAGTGTCGGAAAAAAAATGGATGATTTTTTGGCCACATCCCTCCTAGAAAAACAATTGAGCAACTAATAATCATCCCATCACAACACAACTACCAGTCATTGACTCTGCCCAGACTAGCAGCACAAGGCAGCAACACTACCTCTCAGATTGGTATACATGTTATATCAATTTGACTGTCTATCACCGTCTTGAGCTTGTGAAATTGACATTGAAAAGTTTTCTTTGTTCAAGCCTCTGGCAGGTGCTGTAGGAAATTTTGATCTCCAGCAGCTGAGGATGCATACACACATCACTATGCACCAACAAAATCACATTTAGCATCAGCAAAGAGATGTACACACAAGGCCTCAAAACAAGAAACTCTAAGTCCCCCTGTATGTTGTATCTAATAAACAAGAGATTGCAGCAGGAGCCGAACAGTTGCAGCAGAGCAGGCCAGAGGTATAGCACTTGATATCTAGCAGACTATTGTATGTAGAATATTTGGGTTTTTAATTTGCCATAGCTGCTCTTGTTGTTCATGCTTTTATAATTCCAAAAGACCCTTTGTTACATGTAAGGAACTTCTAATTAAACAAATCTATGTGAAGGCAATTAACAGAAAACATTAGTAGAACCCATAATGTCTACCTCTTGAATTCAAAGTTTCTTCCTAAAAATTACTACAATTCTTTATAGTGGCCTTAGTTTGCTATGAACCATAGAGTGTAAGTGATCGGATTGCATGACAGTATTACATAGTATCAAATCATTGGTCACCAGTCACATCAAGGCATTGTTTTCAGCTAATTGAGCATGAGTTATAATGTAATGTTAGAGGAGACATGTAAAGACATAAATTTTGCATTGCAAGACTGAAGCTGGTGAATATTATATATATATGAACAGGCAGCAAGTTAATGTAAAGAACTTCAGAGATCCAAGTAGATAGAAAATGGATAGATAGAGACAATGAAACACCAGAGTTAGAGGTCTTGTGCTAAAAAAACAAAACTAGGTAGATCTGATAAGAAAAAGAATAATATAAAATGAAATAAACATTGATAGCCAATAAGAATAGGTCACATGGCTTGCACTTTTTAGATGAGTCTTCCAGAGTGGGAAGAACTCAATTATGTAGATCCCAGAAACTTGCTTGCAAAATTAATGACATTTCAGAAGACAAAGATTTTTCCATAGCAACCAATTAGACTCAAAATAATCCAAGATGATCAGTAATTCAAACAACAAGAATGAAATTGATGAAAAAAACTTTTTCAAAGTCAATGTTGGAAGCCTAAGATGGTGATTGATGAAAGAACAAGTAGCATTGTTGCTTGTGTTTAGGGCTCTCTGTTCAAATTATATTACTTTGTAAAAGCAGCTTGTGTTTTAAATCACTATGCACACCTTATTGTTTATGCAATCAGGTCTTATAACCACTTGCCCACAGAAGAATCATTTTGTTTCTTTACTTACTCATCAAAACTTCCACTCAATCATTATGCTGCAGTAGCAATCTGAGATTCCACAGACATTGTGGTGTCCAGAAAAGCATGCTGATGTCAGCTTGCAGCTTATAACAAGGCAAAATTGTCAGGGGACTCCTCATTTCCTTCCTTTTTCACTCTTTATTCCTTCATTCTCCTTTCATTCATTTCCTTATTTCTTCTGTCATTCTTTTACTTTACTGCTTCTACCTCTTCAAC
>JAGGAU010000067.1:22261-51733 GCA_017657275.1 Termitomyces sp. T108 | reverse complement strand
TGGCGGTTGTGACAGCCAACACCATGACATGTAGACTGCCTAGCAGTCTAAAATGTGGGTATGTAACAGACTGCAGCCATAGGGCTAAGTCCTACAGCCTTTTTTACTTACTAAAGTCTTCCAATAAAATATATATATATATATATTAATTTAAGAATTATACACTGGCTGCCTTATGTAAGGCAGCCAATCTTACACTCATACTTGTAGTACTAGAATCAAAGATCAATCTGGTTCTGTGGTGTGAGAGTAAGGCTAACTACAATTGACATTGTTTCATAAAGTTTGGGAAAAATTGAGTAAAATCAGAAAAAATAAAAGGCTCTAAGATTAGATCAAATAAAGTGGAGTGAAGCTGATGAGTTATAAAAGTAACCAAGTCAAAATAATAGGAATAGGATGGCATCTTCAGACTCAGAAGAAATTGAAAAACAAACCTAATTTATATGAGCCCCAATGGCCACTGTCAAATCTTAGGCTCTATTAACATCTTCACAGATTATTGAGGTTGTGCACTGTTCATGCTTTTGAAACATATAGTGAGAAATTAAAGGTTTGACATTGATTGACAAACTTTTGGCTTGACCTCCATGCTGATTGACTATCAGTGTCAGGATCATTCCTTGGATTTCCCTTCTTGACCCCTTATAGTGCACATGGCACCAACAAAGAGTTCTCCCTGTATCTTGAAGAACCATTCTTTTTACTTCCTAAGAAACTTGTTGATGTACTAAAGCTGTTTGCTGAGTTACAAATACTCAACAAAAAGTTATGCTTGTAAAATGAGTTGTAAGTATTCTACAACTTGAAATACAGACTTACTAATATAATAAATTTGATCCCTTGCTGCTAGTTCAAATTCTTGGAATTCAACCACTCTTTTTAAGCCAATATTGCATTGAAGTTACAGCAAAATTGACTTGTGTCAGGTGTCATACATATTACTAGATAATATGGTTCTATCCAAATAAGTTCATCTTTTCATGAGTTTGATGGTTCTCTAAGAAGATTTCTATCATGCTACAAATATCATGTTGTGTAAGTGATGGATGAATATTTTGTGTCAGAGAACCAATGTACAAGGGTTGCTGATTGACTAGACAAAAAACAAAAAATGTAGTCTCAGTCTCATGCACGTTAATACGGTACGAACTAGTATTCATTTACCTAGACAAAAAATGTAGTCTAGCAATAATGGTAATAAGCAACATAATGTAAGAAAAATACTTGCGGTACACACCTCATTCTCATGCATGTTGATACAGTACAAACTGAGGTGCAGTGTAAAAAAAATGGAAAACATATCTATGGTAGCGCAGCCGAACCCATGTGATCCGAGTCCCTTGACTGCCTGATGCCCTGCATTGAATTACTCTTGCTCTTTGACACTCTCCTGCAGCTCTAGTTGTTCTCTCTCCATGACAGACACTAAGGCTTCTTCAATACCTTTGAGCTCTCATCGCCTCCTAGTACTGGTCCAACACGCACGTACGCTACTTGCACTGGAATGTGTTTCCATCAGAAAAAGCATAAAAGAAACCTGTTATACCATTTCTAAAGTTTCAATTTCCGACAGAAAAAGGCATTTTCATTTGTTCAAAGACTTTTTCCTTTAGAAATTAGCATATTTGAAATAGCATAACAGGTTTCTTTTATACTCTTTACAATGGAAACATTTTCCAGCGCCAACAGTGGTCGCGTTGTCGCATGTCGTCACGTTTGACAGGGATGCCGAGCGGAGTCTGAGCTTTTGTCACACTAATCGGTTGTAAGCTTGTTTTTGCCACTCCCATGCATGTTATACCCCCAAGTTATGATGTATAGATGGATGTTATGTACTTTTACTTGCGTGAGTACCTTGAGAAAAGTTGGACCTAGATTTCTCTGACAATCCAAAGATGTAATGAGATGGAATAGTAATTGAATTCGATCGTCTTCGTACTTTTGATTTCTGCCCCTATTTTTTGGCCTCGCCGACACGGAATCCAGGCTGAGGGAGCGATAGATAATATGTATAGCATGTTCAGAATACTTGACACAAAAATTTGAGGCCAATGACGCTCAGTGGAAGGCCCTTACCTACGCCGTTTTGTCACGTTTCATATCTGGGTCAACGACAAGTCTAAATCAGTCTGAATCTGCGCTTCGCCAAGTTGATGCTTACATTCCGCCCTACATAACAAATTCATCATGAGCAGCTTTCCCTCCTTCGTCAGGCCTAATGCAGATGCTAATACAGTCTTCCTGCGAGACTCTGATAGAAATCTTGTATCGCGTGAGCATCTGTCGACTACTAAAGTGTTTCCCCGATCTGATGTTTGTTTCATATTTCAGAATTCTATCAGTACGGTCTCATCGATTGGGAAGAATTTCACAAATGCCTCAGCAACATCATCTGCGCTTCTACTCCCCCTTGGGCTGTCTTCAAACTTGACGAAAACGCGTCTCATGGACAAGGACCCCTTTGTTCCCCCGGTCCAGAAGTACCAGCACCAGGGAACTACGTTATCCTTTCCCCAAGTATATGCTTATGTACCGGTCTATTGACTATCTCTTCTCTCACACTTCTTTGTAGGTGGCGGTCCTATCAAAGTCAATTTAATCAGTCAACGTGCTCGGCCACGCCATCCTACCGTATCTAACACTACCTACAGAGTACGGTCACACCACAAATGACTCCCTCTACGTCTAGTGATTGATCTGTAGGGAGAACATTACCGAAGACGCGTGCGCGAACGGGACTTTTTTTGTCTCTTATCGGGTGAAAAGGTTTGGGATGACCAGTATGAGCGTTTTTCGTCAACTCATATCTTTCCGCGCGCGCATGAAGTGGAGGTATGTTCTTCATATGATCATTAATCCTATGCGATTACATTCAGAAACTGTTTAGTGGGTCAACAAAGGTTATCCAAGCCTTATCACTGACTCTGTTCCCCTTGTGGAACTTGGGGGACCCACAAAGATTGACTCGCTTCAAAACGTGTTGCTTCTTCGCTCTGACTTGCATAATGCATGGGATAACTACAGGCTTGCTGTTGATCCAGATGTGCTTGTTTTTGATTGATCTACATACATAAACTCATAAAAGATTGCTACAGCGTGGCTACATCATTGTGCCGTTTGTCGCTGGCTACGATGAAGTCGCTGGAAAGATTCTCGAACTCAGACACATAACGGATCCTACTATTCGCCCCCTTGATGAGCTTTTACGCGATCATTTATTGCAGGCAGTTCTGAAGAATATGAAAGGCGCTGGTGAGCCTAGCTGGGATTATGAAGATGCACTGGGGGGTGGGAGAATGGACCTCTCGAGGATGGATGTTTGGGGTAGTGAAGACGGTCGTGAACACCTTGAGTTCGAGTTGGCTCATAGGTTTCACGGGTTGGTGGTTGCGCAGGAGGCGTCGCCTGGTTGATTTTGCGTGGATTACTATTACTTTTATAAGTATGTATTATGTTTCGATAGGGGACGCAAATTTAGTCTATTCCCCCGCCAGCCATTCCAGATAGGGGATATAAAAAAAAGCTATTGATGAACCAAAAGTAACGCATGAATCTCGACTGTTTCCGTAAAGTAACGCCAATACAATATAAAAAAGTAGGGACAAAGTGTGATTGAGTGTATTTAACGACGTCATGTTGAGTACACCGAGTTGATATGATGTTACAGTAGTCATGGATCAAACCGTCCTGGGCGGGGCGGACCCGAGATCCAACCTTTTCTGACGCGTCACGCCGACGTCACCAGTTGAGTGGATTCCGCTGAAAGGCATGGCATGGACGCGAGTCGCTCGAACTGATAGAACGTGCACGAGAAAATAATGGCGCGGTCGGCCTTGTACCAGGGATCTAATCATCATCAATTAGATGATAAGTATTCTTACTCGGCTCCACGTTGAGGTCACCAATCCTGTACTATGAAAACTGATCTATTTTCATAGGTATCATGTAAATTCATTACTTTTACTTGCCATCTTTGAAATCCTCATATTGTCTAGGCCTTGAATCAGTGGTAGCAAGGAGCCCGTCGTACTAGTTTCATCATCCGCAAGCCTATGGTCCCCGGCCTCTGGGACTTTCGCTCATGGCTGCTATGGTAAAAAGTTTCAAATCGGGCTATCCTGGTCGGTGTTTACAACGTCTCTAGCTTGTTCTTTCATCTCATTTTGACATCTCAAGGCGATATCTTACTCCCCTGGAGTCGACAGTACAAGAATGCTTATATTTTCAAACTGGTCAGAGAACTCCGGGTAAAGTCTCACTTAAAATCATGAAATTCTGTCTACTTACGGAATTTCTTAGGGCTGTACTTTCAAACCGGACCATGTCAAGGTGAGCTTCAATCTCTTAACCTTGATAAACATGATTAACTCACATGTCGGGGCCTCGAATCTGTCTCGGACAGTAGACACCTCATCCCCGACTAAGTATCTTGCTCAAGTTGTGCTTCTTGCTTCAATCAGTTTGCATATCATGAACTTTCTTTTATGCTCATTCGATTGCTCCAACGCTTCAAGAGATTCACTCTTGCAGAACCTACGAAGAGCGATGCGGATGACATCTGAATATGTACATCAAGATGGATGGTAACTTTTCCTAGGCGTCTCGTTTGAAGGAGAATTCAGGGCGGATTATGGTTGCACATGGAGCCTGCGCCACTGGACGTCAATAAGGACTGAAGAATTCGAATTGATGTGATTCCACGAAGTGACAACCACTTTGAAGCTTATAACTATCTTTATCCTTGCGCTGTTGAAACGAGTATTCGAGTTTAAATATGATTTACTACTCGGTCCCTGAATCTAACTGTTTACGAGCAAGAGAAGCCGCTTTGGCCCTAGATCGCTGATAAAATTTTAAAATCATGTTCGGAGATGTCTTTGTCGAACAAATTCTGATGCGTCGGACGAGATATTCCGCTAGGAGAGATAAGAAGGGTCCGTAACTTTTACCTGAGTACCTCAATGCTCATTCAATGATTCTATTTCAACGGTTAGTAATAAGCATAATAAAGACTCGCTTATGTCAGTCTGGAGATTTGGCATTGGATCATGGATTGTATGTTGCAGGACATACATAAGTTTCCAATAGTAATCACGAAAAGAAATGTGGAAAAGTGGAGACCAAAATTTACACAGCAACGGTACAATGGAGTATCACAAAAGCGAAAATTAAAGGTCCTCCCCTCTCAACCATCTTCGAACCATATACAGGGATTCCGCGGGCTTGTCAAATGGGACGTACTATCCAAATGTGTTTTAGCCTGAAGACAATCGACAGAAAAACGGTACTTATCATATGCCCCGCCCCCCGAATCGTTGCAAACGTCAAAAGCTCGGATGATTTAACTTCACCCACAACATTACCGCCAACTTTCCAGTTCCTCCACCCTTGAGCCTTGTAGTCTTCGCTCCTGCTCCATTCCAACTTGTCTACCCAAAGTTTGTTTGCAACCCAGTTGCACTGCCAGTCGTAGGTCCCGGCATAGATAAGGATACGGACGCCGCGATCCAAAAGGTTGGAGACATAGTACTGTGTTGGAGATGCCCATTTGTCCATGTGAGCGTTGAACCCTTGGTTGACTACCGAGGAACAAGCCGAGAAGTTCGAGGGAGATTCAACACCGAGGAGGGCACGTGTCTCCGGAAGGTCAAGGTATCGCTTGATAACGTCGTTCTCTGCGTAACACAGTTCGCCTTCGCATGGCTAAGGCTCGCACGTAAGAAAACAAATCTGTCCATCCCGAGTTTCACTCGCCTTGGAGATGTCATACACATTTCTGCCTATGCGATGTGTTTTTTGAGTTGGTTATACTTGTAATCAGCAAGCTCAAATTAATCTGACCTGTTGCCCACATGGGAGCAGACAACTCGCTGTCACAAAAGGTGACTGCTGCACGACAATTTATCATATCGAATTGTTCAATACACGCATTTTGCATTGCTTTCTGACAGCGAGGAAGCTATCAACGAGTTCCCATGAGGCACAATAACAGACATGATAGCATATTCAACATACCGCGGTCTTCATCCTTACGCAAGCGCTAATAGACTGAAAGGGCACATTCAGAGAGGCGGTACCGCATTCTACTTCGTATCGGCCCGGGTAGAGGCTGAAATTTTCGACGTTTTTGGCGCAAGTCAGGGATAGACGAGAAGACACTGACGTAGAAATATCAGTAATTCCGTTTCCAATTAAAACGCTTCGGAGATTGAGGGGTATGCGACCTTCTTGAATCGCTATCTGATTCTGATCATATATTTCACTGGCGAAAACGGGTAGATAACGGCCCTAGAGATATGTAAGTATACCTATTTCAAATATTTTGAAGTCAACCGAGGGTCCATACCCCGTAAGATTCCCCAGATAGGTGGAGCGGACGTCCTGAGAATTGCTTGAAGGTTTCGAAGAAAATCGTGATAAATGCATGAACATTTTTAGCGGCGTCTTCAGTCGTCTCAATTATTTCCCCAAAATCGGCGTATGAGAATCCAACACCGACACTATAAAACTTCCTGAGGTCACTTAGAGATTACCGAACGATACATATTTACGGTTGATCAAGGAAAAATATGTTGGCCGCTTCGTTCCAAGAGTGAGGGTTCCAGAATGTTCCATTTGCAGAGCTGTTCATCATGTCAATCCTACAAGGGCCTGGATTCCACAGGGTCAAAAGTAGGCAGAAGATGATAATGGGACTTACCGAGTTCCATGAGCAAACCCATAGAGGAAGAGCAACCTGGGCCTGATGTTTTGTTCATAGACTGTTATACAAATCATAGGTTCCCAAGCGATGTACCTCCGTTAATCCACATCATGACGTCGTCTATATAACGGAGTATATAGGTTAGTCGGAATGATTGTGGTATCGGTTGCATTCTGTGTGTGTATGCGCATACCTTTAGCGGGATCACGTCTACTTTCAAAAAAGTAGAAGAATAGATGCTTGGATCCAGCGTCAACATCGAGATAACCGGTGAACACGCTATGGGAATAGTAGTTTATCAAAACTCGACATACAAAGGTATAGAGTCACACACTTGACAGTCGGATCGCAGAAGTGACTTTTCTTCAGACGAACTTGATGATTAGGAAACCTCGGATGAGAGAGCGTAGTGAATTCATGCGACTCTATGTTGGACAAGTGCATAATCTCATGGCCGGGAACATAACCATCATATTGGTCACTAGCTTGCACATTCAGTACCGTTTGAACCCTAGCATACACGCGCTGAAATGCAAGAACCACGGCTGTCACACGGAGAAAGTTGAGAGACAACAGCATTTTGGTCTCGACGGGAAGTACTGCAATGGATCGTGATAACGAACTTCTTGAATTTTCGTCAGATGGTGGTGGGTAGAAGTAGACTAAAATTACACTTCGCGTCAAACAGATAAGCTTCTACACCCCGTACCAAACAACGCGTCTTCCGGAGTTCCGCGGGCCGCGCTTCCATCTTTCCCGTTGTAGTTGACGGCTAGCTTTACTCTACATCATGAGCTTTGAAGCATACTACATAGGTATAGACGTTGGCACAGGCTCTGCTCGCGCTTCTCTGGTGAAAGGGGATGGTTCTGTCGTCGCTTCCTCCACCCACGACACGATTACTTATCGCGATCCGAATGATCATCGTATCTTTGAACAATCAACCACTAATATATGGTCAAGTATCTGCGCTGCTGTGAGGGAGTGCCTTTCCTTGTCAAATACTTCGCCATCTGCAGTGAAAGGCCTGGGCTTTGATGCAACATGTTCACTGGCCGTGTCAGATTTCCAAGGCGAGCCGATTATTGTCACAAAGGGCAAGCAGTTGGGTCAATATGGCGAGAGAAACGTAGTGCTCTGGGCAGACCATCGAGCAGAAAAAGAGGCAGACTTGATCAATAACAGCGGATCCGTTGTCCTTGACTACGTCGGTGGTGTAATGAGTGTAAGTCTGTCGGCCCAATGATTGATTCGAAACCTATGTCCGCTGCAGCTTGAGATGGAGATACCCAAGGTCCTATGGCTTAAAAACCACATGGACCCCACGCTCTTCTCTCGATGCCAGTTTTTCGATCTCCCAGATTTTTTGACGTATCGCGCAACCTCCAATATAACGCGATCATGCTGCTCCCTCACCTGCAAATGTTCATATGTACCTAGCAGTGGATGGAATGTCGAGTTCTTTGAGAAGATCGGCCTTGGAGACCTTTCAAGGACAGGGTACAAGCAATTAGGCGCGGAAGCTAATAATCTCCTAACCGCAGGCCGTCCAGTTGGCAAAGGCCTCACAAAACGTGCAGCAGAAGAACTCGGCCTCATAGAAGGCACACCTGTCGGGAGTGGACTGATCGACGCGTGCGTTGGCTCTCAATGAATGTGCCGAAGGTTTTAATTGCTGGTACCTTGAGCAGATATGCCGGGTGGCTTGGTACGGTTGCAGCTCGATATAAGGAGAATGGTAAACTTTCGGAGGTCGTCCCATCTCTGAGCGCGTCCCAGCATCGGCTTGCCGCTGTTGCTGGTACAAGTACTTGTCATCTGGTCCAGGTATGCTGTCAGTGCGGACTCGTCATGTAAATTTGACCCAAGCCAGGTTAGAGCCCTAAGGGTGTCTTTGTCGACGGGGTATGGGGACCGTACAAGGTACATATTCCTGCTTCTACCGGGCTCCGAGGCTAAGTTTTTGATAGGATGCCGTTTTCCAAGGATGGTGGATGAATGAGGGCGGGCAGTCATCGACTGGTCAAGTATGCTTTTGATCTCACTCTATCCTACATTATTACAAATCTTTATTCGCAGCTCATTGACTTCATTTTGACGACTCATCCTGCGTATCCCAAACTCGTAGATCTGGCAAATGCACAAGAGAAGAATATCTACATTGGTCGGCACTTCTTCGATAACAAGGAGAGCAAATTCTGATAATGCCTTATTAGTTCTCCAAGAAATCCTTGCGAAACTCAAAGTAGAGCACAATGTCGAGACATTGACGGAACTCACAAAAGATCTTCACATTTATCCTGACTTTCATGGTATCTGTCGTGTTCCTCCAGAGTCAAAACTACACAGCTGAAGTCTCGCACAGGAAACAGGTCGCCGATCGCGGATCCTCGAATGCGAGGATCTTTCATCGGTCTAGAGCTTGTGATTTCAGCACCAATGACAACCTTAGGGAATCTACTGAAAACATCTGACAGGATGATGGCCTCAACGACCTTGCGCGGAAGTACAACGTCACACTTGAAGCCATCGCTCTACAAACGCGACACATTGTCAACGAGATGAATGCAAAAGGACATCATATTTCGACGATATACATGAGTGGTGGACAGGCGAAGAATCTGCCCCTGATGAAACTTCTTGCAGATACATGCGGTATGCCGGTTGTTTTGCCATCCGAACATTCTGAGGCAGTGGTCTTGGGTGCTGCGATGCTTGGGCGTTTTGCAGCCGAAGTTAGTCAGATGAGTGCTCAGGAAGAGGGTGAGGGGAGTTGGACGTATATCGCTCCCTGTGATTTGAGTGGGGGGCAACAGGGTGATTTGCTATGGAAGATCATGGTGAGCTACCTTTTTCTAATTCAGCATTCCTTTGTGATCGGCAAAAAGGTCGAGATGACACCTGTTGGGACACTTGTTGCACCTTCAGCATCTGCGAAGGAGATAAAATTATTAGAGGCGAAGTATAAGATATTCAGGGAGAGCATAGAAATTCAGAAGAGATGGCGGAAGGAAATGGACGAAGCGTCGAGATAATGTATATATAAGAAGTCAATGGTTGTGTAAAAATCAAGCAGGCAAAGATGAACGCAAAGTTCGAGGAAGTGAAAATACAGAATATCCACCACACAGATGATCAAATCATCTCAATACCGTCAACTGTGATGCAAAGTACGTCTTGTAGTAGATTGAAGGCATAGGCAACTCTACCTTTCTGGGAAAAAAACGAGTTAACACAAGGTTACCTACGCCAAATGTCTAACATTCTCCCAACACAGTTCTTCGTCGAGAAGAAATTCCTGAGTTTCTAGGAAAGATCCAATCGAATTGATGGCAGCCGCCGACGTACAGTCGTCGATTGTTATCACATATGCTCAGAAGCCGTCTCGATATTTAATGATGTGACCTCTTCCGCATTTCTGAGAGATTGGTATAAGGCGTCGAGTTTGTTCAAAAGGACTTCACTCTCCGCTCTTTTTTCCGTCCACTTCTTTACGTCCATGACGCCTACTCGTTCATGCCCCCAACGATTTGTCTCTGCGCCAAATTTAGCCGGACGGGGAGTTGTGCCATCTTTGTTGTTGAATAGTGTCACAAATGCCAAGGGAGCTAGAGAAATGTGCACGGCTGCAATGGCCGCTTTAAAAGGATCGATAGTATGGTTCGGAGATCCCAAGAAGCGGACCTAGGTTACGCTTTCAGGAGATGTACAATAAGCCGACGGTGGAAATTACGCACAAGATAGAAAACGAGCATTTTGCAAAGATTGAGCACAGGCCCGATTAGAGCGTCGGCGACATTCGTTGAGCACACTCCTGGATGCGTGTCGAAGTGTCGTATACGACGAGATGCTGGTCTTTGTAGTGCCAGCTGGTCGAGACGCGTCGAGATGAGGTCGATCTGATATTTTGTACTTTCGTACGAGTGTTCAGAATTCTTGTTTTGCCAATCTTCCAGGTTGAAAAATTCCGGTGAAGCCTCGATAGAGGATGACCACACAACACGAGAGCCGAGACATGGCGGAGAAGCAAGAAGGAGGTGTTGAATGGATCGATACTGTTCGTTGTCGGATATTTGATTCGTTGAATAGATTTCGGAACACTCACAAGGACATAGTGGCTGAATAAATTGCACTGCCATACCCACCCTAGGCCATCGATACTGATTTCTCCCGAATGTTGGTGGTAATAATTAGGAGCCGTTACTCCATTCACTGGCTCCGTGAGGATCTGTTTGATAGCCCCAATCCAATCTATTTTACTAAAGCTTGCTACACCAGCGTTCATGATCAAGTGAGAAACATAAGGGTATCTTGAGAAATCGCTTGAGATCGTTGTATTGTCACTTTTAGATTATGAACTCACTTGTTAGTGACTTCGTCCGCAAATTTAAATACGGTGCTGATCATTGCAAGGTCAAGGGATACAATGTCAATAGTGAGATTCTTGCGAAAGGAATGGGCATGTCCATCATAACCAAGCCTCTTCTGAAGTTGATTAATGTAGGAATCCAGGAGACATAGCAGCTTTGCCTTTGCTGCCTCTGCGCGTTTTACACTCCTGCAAGCCATTATAAGGGTCATTCCATCATAGGCCTCCACTGTGGACGTGTCTCCACTGAACGTGAAGCTCTGAGGCAACGCGTCAGCTGGTATGGCATGACAGAGTTGAAAAAGAAGTCGCTGGCATATGCCAAAGCCTACACCGCTGCCAGAAAACATTATCAATCATACCGCTGTACTATAGAAGTCAGGACTCACCCATTCGCACCCGTAACGACAACAATGGGCCTTACCATCGTGGCACAATGCGAACATCGTACGATTCCTGAGTAGAAAGTAGTATTATGATCGCTGTCACACGCGTGACCGCCACTAAATCTATTTTATTTATCCGTACTCGAAAATGGAGCCACGACTAGCGTAATTTACAGCACAAACCAGCGTAAGATAGTTAAGATGAAAACAATATATAAACAGACAGAGGAACAATATAGAGAGAAGAGTAGCCTATGCAGACTTCTTTTTCTTTTTCTTTGGTGACTCCCCATCCACCTGCATGGCAGCCTCCTTTTCAGCCTTACGCGCCTTTTTTCGCGCTTTACGCTCCTCCTCGGTCTCTTCCTGACGATAGAAATTTTCAGAGATAGGTAAGGAGAAAAAGAACAATTTCTACTAACTTTCGGCTTGGACTCCTCCACAACACCGTTGGCCTCGCTTTCTCTCCGTTTCCGTTTCTTATCCTTCTTGTCCTTTTTGTCCTCCTTCACCTCACCATCCATCTCGACATCGGAATCATCCTGAGCAGCGGCCTTTTCCTTCTCCGCCTTTCTCTTCGCCCTTCTCTCCTCCTTAGCTTTCCGCTTCTCCTCCTTCACGTCCAACACAGCCTTCACTGCAATCTCCATCGGGTCTTCGCGCTGCGTTGATACGAGATCAACCGCATCTGCCTGTGTGTTGTACGTCTTGACGTCACCCTTCATCTCGAATCGCTGCTGTTTCTTCCCGCCTTCGGCAAATCGGTTGGCACCAGCGAGGTCGCCTGTGTACTCAAGTGCGCGTAGTCGTGACTCAAGTTTAGCGCGGTTTTCGATGCCTATCGAGGGAGCAGAAGAATCAGATTTGCCATCGGAGTCTGTAAGAGCATCGACACGGATTGAAAGGGCGGCTTTTGTAGCAACCATACGGGCCATCTATACATTGTCCGTTAGTTGTTGTTCCAGAGATTGAACTAATCGACTAACCTTTCCTTTGAGTTTAGGTGGCGCTTGACCAATGAGGGAGGCCTACCACGAGATGAATTCTAACATCAAGCAAGATAAAGGTCCGACGTACATGGTAAATAAGACCATATTTTGGGGTATCGTGTTTCGTCTTGAGAGCACGGAAAAGGGCCTTCTCGGCACCGAGAATTTGTACAGTACTGGCTGGATGTTTGGCCAAGTTGAGAAGACTGCCGGCATGACTAATGAGGCGGGCTCCAACAAGCTCTCCCACGAGTGCGGTGAGATTAGGTGCGATAGCGTTCATACGATTACGGAGGTACTCTGCAAGCTGCGTGCGGTATGCAGAGATGGATATGACTTGGTCACAGAGAGAGTGGATATGAGCGATGTCGGAATCGGATATTTCTGTGCCCATAGAAATTTCGGCGGCGGCTTTGAGTACCGCCTCGAGATCTTCGGGGAGTATGGCGGCGAAAGATGTTGATGCAGCATTGGTGCGAACACCTGTAAAAGCGCGTCATAGAAGTCGAGATTAACGATAATAGAGGTCGAACCCATCAGACGGATGACTTTGGCATAGGCAACGTTGTCGGATATGATTTTGGCCATTTCTGGGAAATGCCAACCGTACCACTCCTAGAGCAAAAATTGAGTTTTCTGCTTTGCTCAATAGATCGAAAAACGCACTTTCACTCTCATCGCGTAGGTGTTGATTTCCTTGTCCAAATCATCCAATAGAGCTATCGCCTGTACCACCATTGTGTCAACCTTGTCCGGAGAAAACTTCAGCTTGAAGCTGGGGATAAGAAGGATCAACCAAGATTGTATGTCTTCTCAAACGGAAACCAACCGTGAAAGTGAATGACTTAGACCCAAGCTCATTGTTGCAAGATCTTTGGGGTCCAGGCCTTGGAGGAGAGCAGATATTTGATGCCGAATGCCCCTCCAAAGTTCGCTTTGTTCGTCAGTTGTCGCGCTAACAGATATGCTAAGCTTCTTTGATATTGACCGCGCTATTTCGGAGACATGAGCATGTTCTTCGACAAAAATATCTGAGACCCACAGAGATGAGGATCAACCACAAGCAAGGATTCCTTTCCTTTTCCCTTCCCTAGCACCTCATCCGTTAGGAATTGTTTCAGGCCTTTGCCAAGTTTTCCGTTTTGGATTGCAGTAACATCCTCTACTGCTGTCGCAGTGGATGTAAACCGATGCAAAGCTTTCAACTTCAATCTTTAGACATATAACAAGCATCAGTGAGGCACACAAAGGTTGCCATCGACGGTACAACGCACAATTTGCTCGCCTGCTCCGGTGTTTGAAATTCTTTCCATAAATCCCCGCTCGAAATCTTCGCCTCATCTGACACTTTAAAGAGGCAGTAGCCCATCGCCGTCTCGTATAAAACGAGCATGTTTGCGTAAAATAAGGGGGGAAAATAGAAAAGTAGTGACGAAAACGAACGGCGCGACGACCAGCTACAAACTTTTTTGGTGTTGGTGAAATTTATTCACAGTTCCCACGGGTCGTGAGAACACATATCTAATTGAAGAAGGCAATTTCGTTTTGTGGACTCCGACGCACTGTTCCGAGATGCACTACTCTAAAAGGAGTCGATCCTGAACGTATGGTTGGTAGCTGTTATATTTATTGGCGTGGAGAAGTTTATTATTGTATATGATCTTGCTCCAATCACGTTCCAAAGTATTAAAGAGGCGCCAAAATCTTGTCGATGTGAGTTTGGGCATACTGACGACGTAACGCTACAAGTACTTCGTTACTAGGATCAAGCTTTGGGTTTTCCAGTCGCTTGAGGAAGAATTGAGTACGAACGATACCATACTGAGAGTGTTCTGTGAACTCTTCAGAGGAATACCGTTGCAACGACTCCTCGAATGCTCTGCGTGCATCTGTATTCTTCCCTAATTTTGTCCAAACACATCCCATCGCTTCCAAAGCGTCGCCTAAGGGTGCCAGTCCCGTAGCTTTCCGATCCCTGAGAGAATGCAGGAAATGCTCGAAAGAACCCTTGTAGTCCTCACGCGCGGACGCGATAAATCCAAGAATCACTGCGGCAGCCGAAGACCCTGCAAGATCACCAATGCTTTCGCATTCTTCTAACGAGGATACTGCCCACGAGTGAGCCAGGTCATATTGACCGGTTTTGTAATAATTGAATGCAAGTGACCTAGTACATTCTGCATGGACAAGGGAATTTCTGCCTTTTGCAAGGATGCGTTCTGCTTGGTTTAGCCATATTAGCGCAGAAGAAGATTGTCCATGTCGACCATCCAGATCTCCAAGAAGAAAAAGACAATGGCCATAACCACCCTGATCTTGAATACAGTCGGCAAGTGCATCTTGGATGACTGTCTCCTTCGAGTCATAATCGCCATCACCATGCAAAACCATGAGATTGGCAATGTTGATACGGCACTTCGCAGCTTTCTCTCTGTCAGGCACGGAAAGAAAGAGATCCAGGGCTTCTTTGCACTGCTGCAAAGACTTATCATACTGACCAAGTTGTAGGAGTATCTCTCCAGAACAGAGCAGAATCTCCCCACGGAGCCCAGGATTGTCATGGATGCCATGCACAAGTCTTATCGCATGCTCGACGACGTCAAGTTGAGGCCTGTTGTGTCGCTGATAGTGCGCCAATAACAGGAGACCATCCCTAATGATACGAGTATCAGGGGTTGTTGCTCGGAGTAGGACTGCTTCGAGATTTCCCTCTTCTGCAGACAGTACAGCAGTGTGCGTTTTATAGGATGGGTCGCCAATGTTAGATTTATGTTCCGTCAAGAAAGCGCAAGCGGTTTCAATCATTGATGCGCGAACCTTCCCATTAAAACGCGAAGGGTCGAGTATGAACCGTTGTATGACAGGAAGAACGAAGTATATAGAGCCTCTTTCCTCGGCCAATGATGTATTTTTCAACACATCGATTGCACCGGCTAGGTTGGGCAGGCTGTTCGCCCACCATTTGGAAAGCATTCGATATGATGTCCCCGTAGGAAGCATAGATAGGGCACATAAAAGGTCATATGCTTCAGGATGAGCTTTCATGCGCGAACTGTAGACTGATAAACCAATGCAGACATCCATGCTGCTCTCTGCATCTGAGCCTTGACCTAGAAGAGGAGTCCCGACTTTATTATATTCTTCTACAAGCTCTTCTGCAGACATATGCGTTACTTTTGCAACTTTGGCCATCAACATGACTGCCAGTGGCATATGGCCGACCAAGTCCAGAAGTTGAGGTAGTCCAGGATCTTCGCACCCCTCAGAATACCATGTTGTATATATCTCGCGAGAAGCGGCGGCATCAACCGCCTTGAGATTTACATTATGCCAGGGTATGTCGCCACAGGGCGGTGTGGACGCACGCATTGTGACGAAGAGGGTTACGTGTGGGATTTGATGGATATCGCGAAGAAATCGTTCGATCTCCGATTGCGCCCCAGGGGCATTCCAGGGAGTCTCGAGGTTGTCAAGCAAAATGATAATTGGCGGAGAAAGCGCAAGTTCCGACAGGATAAGAGCTCGAATATCTCCTGTTTTCGTAGGGATAGCGAGGGACGAATGAATTGTGTCGAGGAAGAGGGAAACAGATGTAGCCTTAATACATGGTACCCAAACACGAAGGTGATTAGCAAACCGGACTTTGACATCTGGGTGGTTTGTCACAGCCAGCGAGGTTGCTGTTTTACCCATACCACCGGGTCCGAGAAGGCAGATGTGTTTCCGCGAGGTCCCGGTAATGATGCTAACAAGTCCAGTCACAATAGAATCACGACCGCAGAAGATAGTCGAGTTTGCTGGTATGGGAGCGCGAGATGGTACACGTGGTGTTGCGATTGGTGGTAGACGCTCGTTTAGTATCGCTTTTACGTCGTCCATTTTGACCTCCATCCTGTCAAGGGAATTCTGTTGCTGAACATAGAATGCGATGATTTGTTGTTTAAGTTGACCAAGCATCTTCGTATGCTCGATATTGCGAGCTAGCTGAAATGGCAGGAGATCAGGATCAGGTCTTTGGAGACGAATGTCGATCTCACGTTGAACCTTTCAAGGGAGTGATCTACCGCTGCGATGCACTTGTTAACCTTCTCTTCGTTGAGAGTCCTGAACACGACAAGCAAAAGTTGTCGTTGGGATAAGATTTCATCAAGCTTGGTCTTGACATATATCATGTCTCTAAAGTTCCCGGCCCCGTCAGTCATGTTCGAATCCATAGTGACAGTAAACGTACAGACTTTTGCAACGCATCGATGTCCCGTATGGTTTTTGCCTGCAGTTCCTCTACCTTCTTCCCCTTCATTTCATCCACCAAGAGCACGAAGAGTCCCTCGATACGGACTTTGAGTTCTTCAGCACGATCTAAAGTGGCAAGGCTATCCTAAACGCAATAGTAAGACATTTGATTAGTACCAAAAACATGTTACAGACGTCGCAAGCCTTGATAATGCCTGCAGCAATTCTCACAGCGGCACCTAAAGCGGGAATAGGCACCGTTTGCGCTACAGCTACAAGTATATCGGCCACATCCCTGGCCGCTTGCCCAGCATATTCAGCACGAGAGGGAACCGTGTTATTAGCCTTTTTGTCTGTTTCAACCTAAAGACATAAGTTTAACAACTTGACATGCGATGAAAAAGTACGAAAGGACCTTCACTGGATTTTTCTTTTTGGCGACGTTCCGAGAAAGGAACAATGGAGAGCCCGAGAAACGGGGACTAAAAGTCGGCATAGATGAAGATATCTCCCTCGATGTTCATAAAGTTTGGAACCACGCCCACGGAATAGGCTATTGCCATCGTCCTCGTGATTGCCATGTTGAGCAAGAATAGGAAGCTGTTGGGGTACCGTCCATAACCGTTTACAATCATCCGCTTAGCGCTTAATGCATTACCCTCACGCAATCTCACACCTCGGTGCTTCGCTACCACACACTGAGGCCTGAGTTTCTGTATCTCCATTAACAGTTCCCGGTCTGTTTTCCGGGTCAGTCCCTAAGCTTCCTGGTCACTCTGTTCTTACCGAGACCGACACTGCTCACCCGAAGTAACCATACATATAGATCGGATATTGAAACAACACATATAAGTCGCATATGTTAAAGGATGCTCCGAGATTCGACTCAATCGACTTCGTAACAAGAGACGAGCGAGATTTATGAGGGTACATGTACTTAGACGTAAAGGTTACGAGAGCAAGCTCCTTGGACATCAATGTCAACCGTCAAGTTGGCCTAATACTCTCAACACAGGCCGGAACTTTCATTAATCACTAACATATTCATGGTCGGCAGTGGCCAGAGTTGTATTGAGGAATCGAGAATAAGCCTAGCATCATGATTCAAGTAATAAATCAGGATATTGAATGAGATATGGCTCTCTCGCTTCTCACATTTAGGAACACTGATATCCATCGAGCATTAAATTTTAAGATAATGATGCACCGTTGAGGCAGGAAACGGGTCCTAAAAAGACTCAGTGTGACACAACTACCTGTTCATTCAGCAAGAGGACGACTGCATCTTCTACACAACTCAAGAGAAGTGCCCTTTGAATTCTGCCGTTGTGGATTACAGTAAATCAAACACCAAATTCATCACGCCAACCAGAGATGCAGCTCGATACTCAACTGTAACAGAAGAGACAAAGTCGACGGATCCGATCAACTCCAGATAACGACTGATAAGAGCAAGGTGAAAGAAGTCTTTTTCTGGCGCATAAGCATGTATTTTGGTGTGCAGTGGTGTACATGAGCATATCGTGCAAGAAAATAACCCTCTAATCTGAGGCGGCGGTTGCGCGAGCTATTTGAGAATGTGAGCCACCACAGTCACCACCAGAGTATCCAGACACTCACTATAAATCAGCTGGTTGGAAGAGTGCACAATCCTCTTAATGTGTCCTTCCCTCTCCAAATGTTTGATAGCGACACGAGCAAGACTTCCACCAATTTTTAGCCGCTCAATTAGGATGCTCTGGCTGATGAACTTGAAGGTGGGAACCTCCTTGAAGATGCGGTCGTATGTCGCCTTATCGAGGGTGACTGCATGGACTGCCTTGTCCTTGACCTTTCCCTTCGACCACTTCTTCTTCTTAGCGGCCTTGCCGCCGGACGACGACGTGGGTGCGGCTTTTGCTTTGGCCTGTAAAATCCGAAATCAATACAAATTCTTGAACGGCATCCATTTGGTCAGAGTCGCATCCAGCTTAAAACTGCTCCGAGAGCCATGATTTTTTTCCCAACTGCATTCCTAGATGCCATAGACTCGTCCGGGATAGATATGGAAGAAGAATAGCTCACCATTGTCTTGACTAACCGTCGGTATGGGGAACGATGAGGCCGGACGCAGTTTTCGGATCGGTCTGCGTGCCTTGTTTGGCATTATTACGTAATACGTGGCGATGCCTACAGGCTTGAAACTGAATTAGGACTACATACATAGCACGAAGTCGTTCTTACCCTTTTCGCGGATTTGTGGCGCAGTTTCTTGCCCATTGGATCACCATTTTCTGGAATCCTTGTTTTCGTACATGATTCGTCTTGGATCTCTTTCATAAACTGGATTGTAGAAAACTTATTACTTCTTTTGTCCCTCTGGAGCTTCCAGTGGTCCCCTTGAATTCAAAACCTCCTATTACTTCTGAACACAACCCCACACATTATAACACAGCATTTGACCCACTTTAAGTGAAACATTTTCTTTTTGGCTATGTCATACTTCTCGTCGATCCAAGTCGATGATCAAAATCCCTTCGTGAGCTCATGCAACACATTCACCCCTCCTCATCACATTGAGATTTTTGTCCGAAACCTTTTGCAGAAAAGCATGGCTGCCACCTCTTGTCTTATATATATGTCTGGTAACGCTGGTTCTGAATTTTCGCCAGGACAAAGTGGACTATGTACGGTGGGACGCCACCTCCTTTTCGTTGGGGCAGACTCTTCTGGAATATTCAAGGAAGTGGGTTGGTATCCACTCGACTCCGATAATTGTGGCTCAACGCCCCTTTTGAGAAATTGATAAAACCCGTCCTCAAATGGGAAAAAGCGCCACAGACTTCTTGCGTAACAACCTTTCCAACATCACAAGTGAATACCAATCATGATTCATATTCCTTACTTTAGCAAGAGAGCCGAAGCCAAGCGCCAGGTATATCTATCTTTGTGACATTCCGGTCCGTTGTCCTCACATCATTTTAAGGCAAAGATTGAGGAGCTTTTGAACAGTCCAACTTTGAAACTTCGAGACTCGACCATTGTAAACCCAGTACGTGAACCTTACTCAATGTTTGGCAGTCTTTCACTCACCTGTGTGCGCGCAGTTATACAAGGGTTCTCACCCATATGAAGGTCCTGAGGTTTTTGACCCTTCCAACCGAGGGAAAACCTTTATCTTCATCAGGACGCCCATAGCACAAGATCTGTCCTGCGATAAGTCTTCCAGAAAGCGGAGAAAATCCCGTGAGCTAAGATTCGAAGAAATTGAAGAGTTGATTTGTTCTGGTCATCTTCTGCGCGATGTCATATAAAGTACACAAAAAAATTCAATAAACTTTTCTCTTTCTCAAATAAGACTGCTCTTGTCTCGTTCTAAGCCAGCTGTCCTCTGAAACCTTGGAGTTATAAATCCATGTGCATCATATGGTCGTCCGTCAAAAGAGAATCGTCACAGAAGAGGAAGTGATTTCTCACGACCCCTCCATTTACCGAAATGGACACGTTGAAGTACACAACTCTTCAGCGGTGACAATGATCCTATGGCTCCTTCTCTTACTGTCCTTCACACGAGCCTTCGCGGCCGTTGATAAGACATTTGGTGTCAGTCCTGACCTACTTTCAAAATATGTTCCATTACCGTCGGGCAACTGGAAATGTCTGGATGGTTCGAAAGAGATTCCGTGGACATTTGTTAATGACGATACCTGTGACTGCCCGGACGGCAGTGACGAACCAGGTCAGACATCTAATGAGTATGAGAGGGTGAACAATGACTGAGTCGTTCAAGGAACCGGTGCTTGTCCGGACACTGTATTCTATTGTCAGAACAAAGGACATATTGGGGCATCTATTCCCAGTTCCCGTGTAAATGACGGTTTATGTGGTGCGCATATTCACGCATTGTCAACTATAACGCGAATTCAATCTGTTTGAAGAACAACAATGTTGCGACGGGTCAGATGAACGGCCCGGGTTGTGTAAGGACGTCTGCAAGGAGACCGGCGAAGCGTACAGAAAGAGACGCGAGGAGGAACGCAAACTTCGGAAAACGGTGAGCTACAACTATTTCAAGATGCCTTATAGGCTTATGGTCCGACGCAGGGCTCTAAAATACGTTCGACATACATCCAATTCGCGCACAAAGAGAAAAAGCGTCTGGAGTCTGTCGTCGAGTCATTAGCCAAGGAAATCGAGGTCAAAGAGAAAGAAGTCGCGCGTCTCAAAGGTCTTTGGACTCATTCCTACCTTTTTGGCGCGTACTAAAGTCCTTCACAGACATTGCGGACCGCACCGAATCCATTTCTCAGGCAGCTCTCGAACACAAACAACATTCACGTATGCGATTCATCCAACGTCGAGTAATTGTAACTCATCTCTCCCAGCACTCTATCAGTCCCTCTTGGATCATGCAGAAGCGCTTTCGGCCCTCCAGCGCGAACACAAGAAACATCTTGAACGGGAAAAGGCACTCGGCGACATCCTTCATAGCCTCCGGTCCAACTATAACCCTAATTATCAAGATATGGCTGTCCTCGAAGCCGTACGCGGTTGGGAGGAACTTGCTGGGCTACCACACATTGGTGAAGTCGAAGGCGGCGAGGCCGGAGACAACGTTCCTGCGAAGGAAGAACCAGCTACGTCTGATGGTGATGAGAACCCATGGACGCCAGAGCGTCTCAATAATGAGTTGGATACTTTGTTGAAAGCGGACTATGTATCATTGCTCCTCGAACATGACGAACACATTCGTGCACCTCATGAAGGTTCTTTGTGTCAGTAACTTGTACTCCTCATGTCGAACGTACTGACCAAAGGCACAGTGTTTGATTTGACGGCCTACCTTCCCGACTCGTTCATCCCGCAGTATGAGGAGATCAGGGAGACAGTTGTTTCTTGGCTAGCGAAACTGGGCGTCGTTCACGGGGATGACGTTACATCAAGTAAGGAGCATGCGGATTCAGTAGAACTTCGACTGACCTGGTTGCCAAGCTGACTCTTCTCGTGCCCGTCAAACCTTTATGAACGCTGAAAACGCTCTCAAGTCGGCTAAGGATGAGAAGAAGCAAGCAGAAGACGACCTTTCAGAACTGTTCAATATCCACGGCTTCGGTCGTGATGGTGAATGGAAAAAACTTGACAACCATTGCATGCGGATTGACCAGGGAGAGTAAGTTTGGGATCACCGTTGAGTACAACCGCTCTGACTGTGTAACAGCTATACGTATGAGCTCTGTCTCTTCCATGAGGCGAAGCAGATACCTAAGAACGGCGGATCTACTTTCAGTCTCGGGTTAGTACCTCCCGCTGCTTTGGCACAACTTTCATTTGCCTGACTTTGATTGGACAGACGCTTTGATTCATGGAACCCAGACGAGAAAGTGAAACCAGGCGAGCCTGAATACTATCAAAAACAGGTTTACAAGCGTGGTGCACGCTGCTGGAATGGGCCTGAGCGCAATGTCATTGTAAGCACCTTGAATTTATCCTTGTTTTCTTTTCCTCTTCTAATTCATTTGGATGATTCAGCTTCTCCTTTCTTGCGGGACAGAAAATACTTTGTTGTCGGTTGCGGAACTAGAGAAATGCGAGTATCAATTTACGGCTACCACTCCCGCACTGTGTCTGCCTTTGGACACAGAGAATGGATCAAGAGATGAGCTCTGAGGCTTTAACTCTGTATAATAAAGGATGTATTTGAGAGGGCCTGTGAATTAGAAGACTTTCGAGGAACAGATTATTCAAAGCTTAAAGCACAATCGTTTGACTAGGTTGAGACATGTGGCATGAAGTGACAACGTCTGACAAGAGTTTGCGAGATCTCATGCGATTGGTGTGATCCCGATTCAGTGTGTAGTATACTATGCTCAACCCGTGCAGTGGGCAGGCCCCCCTAGTCGGCACCCTCTGATCTCTTTGTAACCTCCCTTGTTTTCTCTGTAATTTTTCTACGTGATCGTGTGTGTTATATGCTTAAAGACAATAGAACTTGAATGGGGCAGAAATATGGAGTATGTATTCGTTGAGTTCCTTCTCGATGTCGACTTGGAGGTTCGTCACTCTCTTGTCACGTCTGCCGAAGGTGCCGGAGCAAGCAATCAAGCTGATTTGATGCCAAAACACAATGGACTGAGCGGAGCCTCAGATTTAAGGTTTATTTGTCATCAAGGTGCCAGTGACAATTTGTGACCTGCCGACTCGGGGGGCCTGCCGACTGCACGGTGGAGCATAGTATACTTAGAGTTTCGACGTTCAACCCATCTTCCCTTGGTTTTGAACTACTATTACTTTTGTCTGTCTTCACACTTTGAGCGCCTGAGAACGAGTTTGCCTCGCGTGCACGTGACATGATATGTAGATTCATGTCCGTTAGCCCCTCCTGAAAACACGGAGCTCTTGAATCCGGGTGAGCAGTGCATAACTGTTTACTACTGTCCAGCACGACGAGAAGTGTCGGACCACGCGTTGTAAGAATTCTCGCTAATCGGGACGGCGAACTAACATCATGCATCACTAGTTAGTCCACTGATATCATGATGAAAAACCTGTAGTCTTCTCGCACTAGTGTTTGAAAAAATCTGACACTGCTGGAGTTACCTGGTTATCGCGTAATCATGGACACTTTATCTTTCGAAACTCACGCTTGTTATCCCTTGACGCTCTTCGACCGGCTCTTCGAAAGGACAACGTTTTTGACTGGATGGCTTGTAGAAGGCAAGATCGACACGGATGCACTTGCAGCAGCCTTGACGGGCGTTTCGGAGAAATGGCGGTTATTGGCTGGTCGTTTGCAATCCATCCAGGACGAGAATGATGTACGTGGCAGATTCTGTCCTCCATCAGTGTCACAAAGATTCACAGCGGTTGTGTTGCAGGTTTCACAGTGGCGTATCAAAATACCTTTGGGTGAAATACCTGAAGAATACGAGACCTTCGCCCTCACAATATCAAATGGAGACCACCCTTTGTCTCATTACTTGACTTTCCCAATGCCCCTCGTCTCACGGTCGCTTCCACATGCGCTATTTATACATCCGTCCACGCCACGTCAGTACACACTATGGGAATCAAAACGACATCCATTGACTTGTTGGCACGTTACACACCTCCCCGCCGATCCTTTAAATGGAGGAAAACAATACACCTGTATTGGGTTTGCACGTTCGCATGGGATCTTTGATGGTGTGGGGGCAGCTGCTATCATGCGTGCACTAGTTTCTGAGATGAGGGGCGAGGATTGGACTGCGCCTCCCCTCCCCCAGAGTGGCTTCAGTGAAAACCCCCTTCAGCGGGCGCTTGATGCTCGCATCCAGGCCGATGAATCACAAGGTAGTACCAAGCTCGAAGATTATCATGGCTTCGTCAACTTGGGCGTCGCTGGCGCTGTGAAACAAATCGCTTGGCATGTTCGTGAACGGTGGTGGAACGGTGCTGATCGCCGTATTCTCCTCATGCCAAAGGATGTTCTTTTGTTTCTTACAAATACCGTACGTGCAGAAATTAGCCGTTCATCTGACGGCAGCAGTGCAAAACAAGTCACCACTGGTGACATACTCGTAGCCTGGATTCTGAAGGTACGAATGTCTATTAAACGTATATGCTTGATAGTATATATTCATGGATTCGATTTTAGACAATGTATTCCCGAGGAACCTCACCAAAATCGGTTATCCAATGCTTGAATTTGGCTTCCTTCCGTGCTCTTCTAGCAGAAGACGACCCATCGATCCTCCAATATATCCACAATGCATTTGTACCTCTTCCGTACCCCAGTATGACTGTCGCTCAACTCAAGAAACACCATTTACACGAGCTCGCGTGCATACTCGCTGACTCTCGTAATGCTCTGGCTATCCCGCATGTCATCTCCTCTCATGACGCCCTTACGTCTATCACCGCGTTTCCGGCAAACCCCAAGGCGAACGAGAGTGTTGTCGTATCCAATGTCTCTGCATCACGCATTCTAGAGTCGGACTGGAGTGCTATTGGTGCCGTGCGGACCGTGTGCGGGTATCGTTACCAGTTGACGCCCAATGAGGTCTTAATGACTAACACTGTCTATATCGCGGGCCGGCTGGACGACGGAAGTCTGGTCCTGGATGTCAGTCTAAGTAAGGAGCGGATGGATTTGTTGGTGAAGGGCGTGCTTATGCTCCAGGCGGTTGGGGAACAGGTTGATGCAGAAGTTTTATAATGTAAGAAATATTCTCTCTCCACATCGCTTACTTCGCGTTTTTGTCCTTTCTAGCTCTCTAGTCATATATATTATCGCTATCTTCGAACGGTGAACTGGACTGTAAGTTATTCCAGGCCCATGAAGCAAGAAGTATCTATTGTTCTGTCACGAGCAAGTTGCGCGTTATTACCCGAATCGATTGAGATAGTGTGCTCAGGTACCAAAACTGGCCAGCATTTTCTCGACGACAACTTCGCTTCGATAGTCACTTATCGAGCACGTGCAACGGAAGCAAATTTCGTGCACCACGCGTAATACGCAGCCTTACGCAGCTTAGACACTGACACAACACCCGCGAATTGGTTTTACATTTTTGAGTCCATCCTGAGACTTCCGATAGTCGTCCGGCACGGCTGTGGTCTCGCTGACATGGAGACGTCTCTCGACGCGTGCAGGCGAATTGTCTTCCAGGCCCCCATTCCTTCCTAGAACTTCAAAGACAATTTCTTTCGTTTTCGTCGTTTTTCTTTTCGCATTTTCTGAGCGATCGTCGCTCCACAGTGTCTCGAATGAGACCTATAACTCGCGTCATACGTTGATCTTACAAACTTACAAATGAGGTTTAAATAGGGGTGGAGCGTTTGTGAGGGGGCATCGCTTTCCAGCCTCTCCACAGCTATGAAACTCTCCTGCTCGTTGCTTGTCGCTCTTCCAGTCCTCCTCGCCAGCGGCCATTATTTAGAAACCTGGCAAGATTGGAATGGCGGAGATCCCGCAGCCACCGGAGGCAACGTTACGGACCAGAATGGTCTGTCATGAGATTTTTTTTCGGCGGCTGTTTTACCAAGTCTAACTCGTTGCATGTGAATCATTATTTGTAGATGTCAACGCATTGAACTTCCTTCTCAGTGTTGCGAATTTGCAGAATGCTTTTTATAAGCAGAATCTTGCATTCCTCGACGAGAATGCGTTTAACTCTTCTGGTTATGGACCAGAAACCCGCAATAATTACGCGCAAATCCAGCAAAATAAGCAGGCCCAAGTGAACCTTCTGGCCCAAACTCTTGGCAGCCAAGCTACACCGTTTTGTAGCTATGACTTGTGCGTTATCTTGCCTTTGCACTTTTGACTTTTCTGTATCTAATTTTGTATCCTAGCCATGTCACTGATGCTTCGAATTTCACAGCGGCTAGCCAGGTTGTCGAGAGCATTGGTATTTCAGTCCCATTTTAATTCTCCAATACTTCTCAATGGATGTCTTGTTTCAGGTACGTCAGCGTATGTTGGCTCCATAGCCGATATTTCGAATTCGACTTTACAAACATGGGCCGCGAGCATGTTGGCTAGCAATGCGCGCACTGCTGCATACACAGCTTCTGTTAACGGAAATCAGCCGTTCAATGGACCCTTCGAAGTAAGTTACTCACTTGTTTAACCTCTTACAAGGTGTCTTATGATGCGCTCATCTTGCAGACGCCGCTATCCCCTCAGCAAGCTACTACATTGTCATCTCCGTATATTGTTTCCTGCCCTCCAAATAGTACCAACATCTATGAGCCGGGCCGTAATTTGACCATCACCCAAAGCGGAAACGATGCACAGTTCATTTTCGACAATTCCTCGGTGGGCGGGCAGTCGCTGTACGCCGTCTACCATCAAGGACTCAGGCAAACATTTGTTCCCCTCGACAACGGAGTGGCGCCTATTCCTGCGAACTCATCAGGAATTATATTCGCCGAGGTGACCAACAGTAGTACCATTGCCGATGAAAACACTACTGTCGCTGGGCCCAGTTATATCAACATACCGGTCGCCAACGGCACAAATAGTACAGTTCCAGCCATTGGTCCTATCACGACCATTGCTTCCTCAGCTGCGACCACGACGCCCACCGCGTCTGAGTCGTCTTCTGTGGTGACCGAGACGAGCACCCAAGAAAGCACTGTCATCGTCACGGCCACCTCCTCTGCCGAGAGCACCGTAGCCACCTCCTCTCCAGAGAGCACCGTCGTCGTCACGGCCACCTCTTCTCCAGAGAGCACTGTTGTCGTCACGGCCACCTCTTCTCCAGAGAGCACTGTCGTCGTTACGGCTACTTCCTCTCCAGAAAGTACTGTTGTCGTTACTGCCACCGCATCTGCTTGAAGTTATTAGCTTCTACACCAATTGCTTAGTACATCGGCTTCACTTTTGACGCTTTACTTCTTCGATTTTGACCTTCGACTAAGACTATGACTATGACTTTGACGATTTAACTCTTGTTATGAAATATTTAGGCTCTGCAAAATTATGATTTTGTTCATCGAACACCAGATACTTGTATATTGACGACTAATAAGTCACAGAGATCCTGACTAGGCGGGATATTAGTTCGAATTATGTTTCTAACCTTGACGGCGTTACGTTCAGCGAATGAGCAAGCTACCAAAAGGATAAATGGAGCGGTCTGGTTCCCGCTATGGAAATGACCGGCAGCATCAGAGCGTGGTTCGCTCTGCATAACGGGTCATAGTATTGTAAAGAGGTTTGTTCTAATGGGACAGGTAGTCCAACTGGTTCGTCGAGTGCAATTCCATTCTAGGCAAAACGTTACAATAAATGAGGGGTGGGAAAGTATTGACAGCATTGTTGTATACATTGTTCTTCATAGGGGCAGCATTCCCTCAATCTAATGGTCTTATTCTCGAAATAGCAATGCAGATATATTACAACCTGGGCTTGCTGGGCTTGCCTTACATCCAGCGTAATACCATTCAGCCGCCATAGTCCGCCTCGATAATGTTCTCGCGGTCGCTGAGGAGTAGTCGGTCGTCTCGCTACACGAAGATAACGACAGTCAGGACAATGCCTCGTGTAGTACATGTTGAGCAATTCGTACGAGTTTGCATCTTCACGGACTGGAGCTCTCGTTACTGATCATTCGGTGCAGCCCCCTCCACCGCCGCCGCCGCCAGCTCCAGCACCATCTGCTTTCAAGCGACTTCCCTTTGAGATCCTAGATATGATATTCCAACACGCAGTGGCACCCAGTTTTCTGCTTGACTCGTCTCTCACTGCCGGACCAAATTCCCCCTGGTGCCACGCGAGGAATATGAAATTGGCCCTCGTATTGGTGTCGCGCACATGGTATGCACCTGGAATCGGGTTACTGTACAAGGAGGTCGTATTTCGTCGGCTCAATCAGATTCCTGCTCTACTAGAAACTCTCGAGAAATCACCTTCGGTTTTCGGGGTTCGGACACGACTCAGTCGAACAATGGTCACTCAGGTGGGACTCGATGATTGGACCCATAACCGCCTTCTGCGAACGCTACGAAAACCTCAAATTCCTGAACATCAACCCTGGCTTCCGAAGAAAAGCAGGCGACATGCAAGGTCTCCTCGATGTCTGCCCAAAGCTCGAGCATCTCGTCGTCTACAACGGCGCCACCCTAGAATCGCACCCTATCTTGAAATGGGTGGATATGTGTACATCAAAGATGTTTGGTCCCGACGACGACTTGAGATGGGCACACGACTCTGCGTTGAACCGTCTGCGGAAGTCTCTAACTCCCGTCAGTTTCCCTGCGCTGCAGGGAACCCGTCATCTCCACATATGTTCTCCCCGCCTCCACGACATTGCAGCGAGACTTCCCCCAGATTCGGTACCGACTCCGAGCGATGCGTACGAGTTCAGTTTCCCTGGCGTCTATGTTCGGCATGAGCGTGGATTCGTGCTGACGGAGCGTCGTGTCGATGTCGGGGGCGTGATGTACGAGGACCCGCTGTATTTGGATATGGATTACGCATCCGATCGAGATCCGGATGGGGACCGCACAGATGGTACCACTTCAGCTTCGGAACGCTCCCTTGCGCAACTGAGGAGAAGAGAGGTGAATGGGTATGATGATGATTCGTCTGGGTCGTCGACGTTGTCTTCGGAGTGTACTACGAGAGTGAATCTCTGGGATCTGCACGGTGTTTTTCGCCTAGAGACGAGGATAAGGCATGGACCATATACATTGGTTAGCTGAAAATCCGGTTGGGTCGACCATAACATTTTTTAGTTCGTTCATTTCGTGATCTGATGGAACTGGTTCCAGTAGTGACTGTTTTAATTTACGTGCTTAGACTCTGTTGCCTTTCGTACTGGATCGCGCCCATACTCAGAGATTGTCTTGCTATAAGGGTCGGTGTTAAGCGAACACCATCGCAAGTGATTGCCATGTCTTCTGATAAGTATCCAAAGCTTTTGTACTAGTGACGTAAGAGCGTCAGGGCGGCTCTTTGCTAAGTATAGGGGCATCAGGCCTTCGAATTTTTCGATTTAATAAAGCTGTATAGCTTATAGCTCACTTCCCTTCGATTATACGGAACGTCAGTATCCTACTGCTCATGAAACCTTTGTTGCCCGTCGTCTCATGCCTCGTACTTCCAGATATTTTTTTTGCGTTCCTCATAGCCACTCGTCCCTCTTTCATTCTGCGGCTGCTAGGATCCATAATCCTCGTTTTCTTGTCCTATTACGTGGCAGCAACATATACGACGGGCGATGTGAGTAGCGACTGGGGCCTTGGAAGTGCCTTGGGAAATCAGCCCTTAGATGTGCTGTTGCTGTTGTGGTTGAGAAATCCAATGGAAGAGTTCAGATATAC